>JXXA01013262.1:0-27694 GCA_000956255.1 Anopheles punctulatus | reverse complement strand
TCATTGCTAATCATCATTCACTAAACGCCATACGAAAATAAACATACTTATCAATCTGCTTCTCGTGCTAAATGAGTCTTTTAAACGATCGAATAGAAACGAAATTTACATCCATCCGTACAGAGACATCCTGCTCCCGGACGCTGCCCAGGCAGAGATTGACATTTCCGTGCGGGAGTTATCTTAATTTCTCTTCTAGGCAAATTTTGTAGCTCGAAAAGTTGTTTGGACAGGTTCGGACTACTGAACGACGCTGCGTTCCGGTTTTTTTTTTATTGACGAAACCCGAGAGTCGTAAATAATGGCCCGAATGTTCTTACTTCTGGCGCTCGACGCAAAAAAAATGTATTAGTTTTCGGGTTCGTTATGCAAATGTCGATTTCCTGCTAATCAATGGTGATTAATTGCGTGCCCATTTTTATGCCGTTCGTGTTCGCTTTTCGCGACCGGATCTCCTACTGAGAGTGGGGCAGAATGTTCGCATGTGTTGTTCATCGTAGACTGGTGGAATGTTGAAAGAGTTGGCTTTGGTTTCGTAGCAAAAATCCACCGAGCCAATCGAACATGTCCGTCAGCGCGGTAAATCGAATTCAGTCACCGATTTCGAGCACGGTAGGCAGCTTCCGGACGACGGGTTCGTCCCAGCCCATCGCTCCGTGGCAGTGAGCTTCGCATCTCACGCGAAACCGCGCGATTGACAAACATTAATCTTAATTATAAATTAGAAAATTACTACACCATCACCGGCATTACGGCGAATGGTGTGGCAGGGACCGGAGAACGTAGGTTGGGTCCAGTTTCAGGAACCAATCCTGGAAAGGAATCGTTTACGTACGATAATCTACCAACTTCGGACCACACCGGCGTGACGTGGGATTGAGGATTGGTCTGCCAACGCCATCGCCATCGCCAACGACTGTCTGACCGGTAAGTGGTGGAGAGTGTTTAGCGTAAATTATGCAAACAGCGGATTCGCACCGTGTGCGACCACCGATGGACGGATGTTCGATATCCACTGGCCGCTGCACCTGAGGCTGAGAGCAAAATGAGATAGAGCTCTTAACGCACTTATTAGCGCTGAGCTGAAGTGCAGTAAATTGGGACGGTTTTTGTGTTGGGACGAGTAAATTGAGCTCGCTTGTCCGTGGCGGTAGTGATTTCAGCATAATGTAGACGCGTTCAGTCGGAATGTTCCAATCACCATAAATAATCGTTTTACTAGAGGGAACTATGTACGAAGTATGTCGTACGTGATGGTTTTATAAGGCTAGCAAAAGAGGCATTCATGTGAGTTTGAAATATATTAAAGTAAATTTCATGTGCACTAAGTAGAAGCAAATCAATATTACGTTTAAAACAAACATGATTACGAATAATTAGGCTAACTTTTTGTCATGATTGAGATTTGATCATATTTCTCACTTGTACATGATGGTCAGAAATATATTTTTTTTATTTTTATGTAGGTGGTCTACACAGAGAGCTTAAGAAAAATCCAATAGTAATAATAAGTAAAGTTATAGTTGAATAATTTGAGAAGCTGTGCAAAACGGTCTGGCCGTACCTATTTTAAAAAAAATGAATAAATTAAACACTTGATTACAAGTCAGTAATCCACTCAACCACCCGTCATATCATAATTTGTATTGTTTTACAAGTACTTAATATTTAATTCTCATAATTTCGATCAATTTTGTTGAATACATTCGTGATAGGAAATTAAAATTAAAACTGAGCAAATTAGTCCGAAAAATCATGTATAAAGAAGGATACTAAATTATTCATAAAAAAAACTACACAAATATTTTGATACGAATATTATGTTGCTTTAACAAAATGACCAAAGCTGCTTTAACATGATCAAAGTTAGGTAAGGCTCAAATATTTTATCTTTCACATTTATGAAAATTATCGTTTATAAAATATGTATATGCGTTTGATTAGAACGATTTGACCAGAGTGTTCAACATGTTCATAAAAGAACGATTGCTTCGAAACAAAGAAGCAGTAAAATCGATGCTATCAAACTTCCGCTCGTATTGAACCGCTCGTCCCCAGCTAAAAATAACACCAACTAAAAACATTTATCGCCGAACGATTGCTTTCTTTGATCCCGATCGATTTGTTCACCAGCGGATTCAATGGATTTTCCATCACCGGTGGGCCATCACACGAACCGGAAGTACCGTCGCAAGCACTCTACACTCCGGTGATTTATGGGTTGGTGATACTTTCTTGCACACACGCTTCCATAGCGGTTCGTCTTCCAGGTTTCGCTTTATCGCAATCGTCGTTGTTGTCGGAAAGAAATTCCTGCCAATTATAAAGAGAGAAAGAGAGAGAGAGAGTGGCCAGAGAATTTCTACCAACTTCCAACACAAACCTGATGGTTTATTGCACGACAGCACGGTGCAAGCGTAAAAAAAAACATCCCCGAAAGCGTACGCTTGATTTATACGACGCCACCGAGCGCGGTGAATGATGAAAAGATACTTCTGAAAATCATCACCGTGATCACAGATCGAAAAGTCAGCGAGCTGGGTCGGTAAATAAGGGACGGAACGGAAACGGTTCAGCGTATCGTTGGATTTTTGTGTGACGACTATGGAACCATCGTTCGAGCACGATGTGACAAAATAGACCAACAGTTGAATTTGCAGGGCCTACGTGTATGTGTTTCCATTAAGCTATGTGCATTGTTAAAGCACAATAAAGTAGAAAATATTACGGTACCCGGCTCGTTTACCGTTCCAAGTGCAAAGCGTAAGGAAGCTTGGCAAATTCTGTGCCCGCTTAAGAGACTTGCATCACACCATCACATACTGCAACTTTCTCTTCCAAGGCCATCCTTGCTGGTAAAGGATCCTTAAGAATCGGTTCGATACCGTCTAAGGCCTTTAAAGATGTACTAGTGTGGGTGAGTTTGCGTGGGTGACCTGCTTCATTCAGCCTGTGCGATAGCAGTGGTGCGAGGACCGTGACCATGTGACGTAACCAGCCGGTCGGTATAGGTCATAAAAAAGAAAAACGATGGTCCCGGCTCGGTGTCAATCGATATTTCAAGGCCAACGGCGCACTTATGTTTTTATGGGCATTTTTCTCGCATTTGGCTACTTCCTCCTTTCTCGCCGGCGAAGACTCGACTGTAGTGGCGCTGCTAAACACGCTCAAAACAAACCTCTCCCCCTCTCCATACGATACAAAGTGTACCCCATATCGAACGAGCAGGCCTAAAATTTGGGCAACAGGCAACATCGCCATCGCCCATCCCCCACTGCCAGTGTGGGAACGACTGGAAGGAAAAACGGAACAGGAAAACCTCTCCAACACTAGCCACCAGAACGTGGTGTACGGTGGTCTCGTCGTCGGGGCCGAACCGAGCAACATTAGAATGTTTTATTGCACGCGTAATGATTTTTTCGTTCCCCAGCGCACCACAGCCGACCCGCCAACCCGGTTCACCTATCGCTGCACTGTCTGGTGTTTTTATACTCCGCCGAAACTTCCTTTCTTAACGGGAAAACGGAGATTTTATGGCCATTACGGGGTGCGTGTAGGTCTCGGCTTCCACGTCTCGCTGGCTGGCTGGCTGGCTGGCGGGTTGGAGGTGCATGAGCACTGTCTGGGCTATACGGATGCGTAACGTTGCGTGAAACGGGCGAGAAGCAAGCTTAAAGTTCGCTTTAAGGAGTTGAAGGTCGGGGTCGTTAAATGGTGCCGGGCAAAAGGTGCCACTTATTGTCGCAGGTTCGACCGGTTTTCGGACAGGTACCTCCGGTTCGTGCGGCAGCTTACAAATTTCAAGCGAAAGAAATAAAAGAATCGCTACGATAATATTGGGTCATAAATTTGCCGGAAGAAGCCGACGTCAATCATGTTCCCATGTTGGCCGTTCGGCAGGGCAGGCGAAGAAAAGGTGCGAGATTTAGCAAGCCACACCTTTAAAAAGGGCGGTACAATCGACGCTGAGTGAGTGTCAGTCTCACAACTACATCAAGCCGACCCGTTGTTCATCACTCACGAACACAGCCACGGGCGCACACACGTCAAAACCACGAATCTGTGTTGTTGTTTTTGTTGCTACTGTCACTCGCTGTAATGTTTTGGTACGGTGGGCAATTTTGAAACACGTTTTTAAAGCCCATTTTCATTCACTTGCTACAATCAAACACGGGAACAGGGTAGATTGGAGTGTTCTGCAACCGGGAACAATGGAGTACAGCCCCGAAACAGCTTCAAGTGTGAGATAAAACAGTCGAACAAACCTGCTCGGGGAACGCGTTGCCGAATCAAAACAAACGCCAGCAGTACCGCCTGGGATTGTTCCTATTGTTTCTCTTAGGGAACTCCTCTTCGCCTGGTTCGTCCCAGTCGCTATGATGCACGAATTTCTCACGCACGATCCATTGTAACCACGCCGCACTTCACTTTTACACCCGTAAGCACACACGCACAGCACGACCGCGTCGAGCGGAGCAGGCAACACAAGCCGCGAAGAAAGCGACGGACGAAACTGTCAAACGGTGAGTGACACCGTGAGCTACCGGCGAAAACTGGGCGACCGGAGTGAGTGCCGGGCGAAAAGCTAGAATTAAAAATGCAGTTGAAATGGAATCATAACGCATTTTGTTTTGTTGATTGTATTTACAGGAACTAAACAACATGCTGATATTTCGGTGGCGAATGCTGCGACTTAGGAAGTTTTTTGTTTTATACCTGCATATAAATAGAAAATATCATCTGTTTAAAACAAAAGTTAAAAATTACCAGTAGATTGTTTTATTTTTCTAGTAAATGTTCAAAATCGCGATGCAACATTGTAGCTATTTTCAATCGAAAAGTAAATTCCCGAGCAACAACCAGCGTTGTTTGTGTGCACGGACACTTCCACCGATTCGGCGACAGGCTTCGGACGAGCCAATTTCGCTGATTGTATTACGAAGCGTCTGGCTCGCACGCGGACACGGACATGTTTATGCTTTTAAGGAGAAAACAGGGATCCCACCGGTGGCGAAACGATGACGACGGCATGTGAAACGCAATGGAATGCACAAATACGACGCGGACGATGCCCAATACCATCGTCCCCATCGCGTTGTCGGCCGACCCCGTTCGGGATGTGCGACTCGGGAGATGCACATATATCCTTGCGCGCTGCTTCTCTGCACTGCACTTCTCCGTGCCCGGGGCCAATGGCACGCGGCTAGCAGCTGCTGCTTTGTGCCTCGCTTCTTCTTATGCCGGGTCCGGTTTCGGGTCGCCGTCTCTGTGCGACCCTCCACGAACCACGAGCGAGCGCACGAGAGTCGCGATGCATGCGATTGAATGCTGCCGCCGAGTGGTGGTCACACGACCGCCGGTGTAGTAGTAGTTTTTAGTACCTCGATTCGTTTTCAACTGGCGATATCGTTCGGTGATTTCGTCTTCGCCAGAAACCGCGCTCGCGTTGCCGTATTCGCGAAGATGTGAGATGTTTATATCGTCGTCGTTGTAGTTGTCGTCGCCGTAGTGGTTGTTGCCGGTCGTTGGTGTAGTGGTTTTGGAACGGTTTGGAGTTTCACCCGCGGGAGCAGAGGCGAAGGGCACGCGAATGGGCGGGGAATTGTCTTCGGGCGCTGTTCGTGTTGATAATTGTAACTCGTGTACGCGTGTGTTGAGAAGCTGGTTCCGTACAGTAAACAGTCCCGTACACCCCGCCACCAGCCAGTCCGAAATAGTCTTTCAGGGCTCTTTATTGTCCATAGCCATCTGTATCACCATCATCCACCCCATTGACGCCGGATTCTGTCACCTTACTCATGCCTCTAGGTGCCAACATACCCTTCTCGTGCACACATAACTACTCAAGCACATCTGTGTACATGAGATTGATCGACATTAATTAAACGTGTGAGAAAATTCCATTCCATTAAATTGATCCTCGTCGGCGAGAGAGAAAAACGAAACAACTTCCCATCCTCTCAAACATTCCGTCTACCTTGTCCGATCGAGCGGTTCTATGAAGGTTCCTCCCGTCCGCTCTCCCTCCTGGGGGTGTTTGACCATGTGATGGTCGTTGTTGCTGCAATTTATGACGTCACGAGTCATGTTGGTGTCGTGGAGAGTGCACATGTGCTCTGTTAGCGGGGTGGTTGGTGACCAATTGAAAGCAACAACATTACTCATTCCGTCAATACCTGAATCGACCAAAAACGATGGAAGGAAGGGTGAATCGAATATGATGATTAATCAAGTTTGATTCGTTCTTATGGCATTTAAATTGAGGGCGACTTTTACGCCAACTATTCGTGGATCACGACAGCGAAAGGTAAGCAACGGATTCATAATCAAGGAAATGTTTTTTTTATTCCACACATATCGTAATAATCATTGTATATTTTTATGCTATGAAAACTAACATATTCACTTATTTTAATTACATTTAAATTGAAATTGTATAGCATTTTTGTCCTTATAAGCCAATCGATCGATTGTTTGAAGACAGCCCAGATTGAAAGGGTGTTGCAGCTCCGTGGCAGCTTTACAGTTTCGTAGGTCGTCAAATTTCTTCCTCCGTCTAGGATGGTGGAAACGATTTTTAAAGTATTGCGCATGCTTGGCACAAAGGTTTGACGGGTCCTGCCTTCCTTGTTCGTCCTTATTTTCGCCCATCAGGTAGCGATCACAGCAGCTCTGAAGACTCCCTATGCCAGGAGAGTGATAGAGATGATGCGAGCAAAGAAAGTTTTCTGTCAGAATCACGACAGAACTGTCTCATTTTGTCTGTTGGCAGAACACAATGTGGTGCGAGCATGTAGAAAACATTTAATGTTGCATATTTTAGAAACGTTGTGTGGGTATCATGCAAATGAGTGAAAATCGAAACAAAAAAATTGAAGGTATTAACTATGATAAACAACAACATTGACAAAATCTCGCTTTCTAAGCTTGCAGATCTAGCATAGAAGTAGATTTTTTTCCACAGATCCCTGTATAGGTGAGAGAGCTGATTTTTTTATTTAGAATTATAAAATTTAATTTAAAATTTTAACGATTGACTTCTTTCAAAATGGAGATTAGTCTATAAATTTGAGATTAATCTTAATCTAATTTAAAAATAAAATTAATATGAAGAACAATGATTTGTGTTAATGTATATGTAAAAATGTATTTACTACATTTTTCCTATTGAAATATCAAACACTGAATATAACATGTTCCCGAAAGACTTTTTAACACACCTGAGAGAAAAATCCAAATATTATAGTTCATATACCAGCCTCGAGGTGGCGCTGCTGAACCATTCGGCTAGCATGTGTATCAACTTGGTTGAAATTCATGGATTATTATGAAAAAGTTATCGAATTATTAAAATTAAGCGTATTTTTAGGAAAAAAAACGAAATTTGTGTAATAATTTACTAAGCACATTGCAACATGCTAAATGTAAATACAATCATGTATAATTGCGCTGAAGCGCACACTCCACTGGACTGGGCAGGTGCTGCACATTTTGGATGGGACAGTGTAAAACAGCCATTTGTATGGGTTTTATTCAACAGCCTTCGACGGTATACTCATAGCCACCGCGTATGCCAGCACCACCCTTCGAGCCAAGCTGCGCTTAGAGCAGAGCGAAGCTCATTGAGTGAGAAACAAAACTGGAGAAAAATATACGAAACGGTAACGCGCTGCACAAAATAAAGAAAAACGAGAAACATATGTTAATTGAGCGGAGCATCGGAGCACGCTTGCGGTTAGTGGCGATGGTTATGGTGCTGCTGCTGTTACTGCCTGGAGCTGGCAGCCGCTTGGGGCATTATTTATGTGCACGATCTGGTCTTTAGTAAGCGATTAAGCCGATCCGATTGCCGCGCTTGCCGACAAGGCAGACCCGAAAGGTGTTTATGGGCATAGGCAATGTGCAATTAGGGCTACTACGCGGGGCTGTAGCCCGATCTGTTGTGCATTGCAATGGGAGGAAAACGAAACAAAAACAAATCCAGAACAACAATGATCCGTCTTGTCGTTACGTGATCAATGCGTTCCATTCAGGGTGGTTTGCATTCGAGCTGCCTGGATGAAGGTTTCGTTTGATGTGTAGTAAAATGTGGAGCAGTTGAGCTTAAGTGATTTAAAAAAACAGTAAAGGAAATGAAGCAAATTGAAAGCAAATGCAATTGCTACTAATGGGCAATAATTGGCCCTATTAATGTGTCAATAATCAGGGCGCGGAATTACTCAAAATTCTACATAACTTCTACAGAGCGATGGGTTCGCGAACGCTGCCCCAAGCCGTTTACTTCTTTATTTTCTTTTTTTCGCTATTAACATTCGTTCCTAGCACACTTGTGCGCATCATCTCCCGTATCACATTCACAACGACAGCGGCAGCAGGCTTGCGACAATTGCGTGACATTAGCGCTCCTCCATGATGGACTATGCTACGCTGTGTCGGTTACAAATGTCGTCCGCAAAATGCGTGGATAGTAGGCGAGTGGGTGGGCAGATGATTGTGCACGGAATTTCGCCGCGGTCCAGGCGTCTCCCGCTTGCGCTGCCACCACGCTTGGGGGTGATGGTGATAAATATGATGAGTGAAGGTTTCGTATCGCATAAACGCGAAGGATGAGCACACGCCTGTCGCCTGCTTGGTGAAGTTGGTTCGACTGCAGGGAATGTATGAATAATAGGGCAAGTCTTTCAGCATTCATGATGTACGCCATTCATTATGTTCGCTCGCCCGTTACCATGAGCATGATGCACTGTATTTTCGCTTATTTATGAACGATTTTAAATAATTCCTCTAAGTGATTTAAGTACATTTTGTAGTTGCTGGTTGTTTTAAGTTCTTAAATAAAGTTTATAAATATGCAAAAGCCACTAAACTCTCTTTTATCTAGCGTTTCGAATTCGCTGATTCATGTGAAGCGAACTCACACTCAAACAATAGTTGAAATTTATCCAATATTACAAGATACAATTGGGCGTTTGTTGTGAAAGTTAAACCAAATTCGTTTCTTGTTAAAATAAATTTTTCAAATAAATAAATAAGTTTAATATAATAAATAAATTTATTGATTAATTTATTATAAATAAATATTTTTTTTTTATTTTTTAAATATTTTGCTGCTAATAAACCACTTCTGACCTATTCATTCGTGCACTTTTTTGACACCAATAAAACCAATTCGATGGGATGTGATCTCATTAAATATGATTGATTATGACTTTACTGGATGTAAATTTAGAATTAGTGAAATTTAGCAAACATTTCTTCCTTATGGAAACTGCCTTCCCGCATGATCCAGTTCCAGCTCGAAGCAAAGTTCGCGCATCATAATGTTGTAAATATGGCGGCCGTACATGTGCATTTGAACGCTGCATCCAGTTGTTACAGTTCGGTGTCAACCGATGCAGTTGCACGCAGCACATTTATCGCACGACCGGTTGTCGCAAATCGAACGCTTCTACATCCTGCATCTTCGCTGCTAGAGGAATTTCCTTTAGATTCCCAGCACAGAGGGGAGAATGGGAGGGAAAAGAACATGCCTGCACAACGTTCCCGGAGGGGGAAAGAATTTCCTTTCTTTCATCGCACCACCGGGCACTTCAACGGAAGCAGCGGCAGGAGCAGACGTAAGTGGTCAGCTGCAGCGAACACCGACCGTGGTGCATCCAAACTCGAGTACACTGTAGTGAAATTTCTTCCATTCGAGCCCTCGTGCACGGGCCAACCCTGAGTGGGTTGCCCCGTACAGTTACGTTGCCTGCGGCTCAGGTGAAACGCGAGGAGATGGGGCAACGATTGCTGGCAAGCTTGAAACATGAGCTACGCCTGAACGTCGATCGATCGGAACATATGTTACGAAAAGTTTCCATTCCAACGTTTCTTTCGTTCCAGTCGACATTCTCCTTCTCGCCCCCTCAGCAACACACACACACACACACTCAACGGTGGTACCACCTGCGAAAAAAACGTATCCTGGTTCCACACGGCCGGAGGCCATAATCCAGCGCAGCCGGGTGGACTGACTATCCGCAGCCGAAGGTGATTTGTGACCACATCGACGGGCACACATCTATTCCGGGCTGGCTGGGAAGCAAAACGGTAACAGTTTCTTTGAGGGAGTGTAGCGTAATTTTGTTAGTGCTATTGTTGACGATCGAGCTCCGGGGGACAGCTTACAGCCGGTGACAGGTGTTTACTGTTCCAGCCAATGAGGGATAGTTGGTTGAATTGGTACAGTGGCATAATTCTGCTTACTCTTGCAATTTTTATCCCACCTCACGTCAATAGGAATCGTTTCGAAATCGAAATAAAGCAACGAATGAAATGCTAGCTCAGGGGAATCGTTTGCTGCTCGTAAATTGTTTCTGTAGAAGAATGGCAATCTAGTGCGTAGCCCTAGGCAGTGGTTTTTTTAAATGCTTAAAGTATGTAAACGCAGTTAAGGTGTGCGGTGTTGCTTTGCACGTTTTAAATACAACCTGCTTTCGGCATTATGTGCTTCAACACAATAATGGGATAGATATTCTACAGACATTACTTTAGCAATGCCAATCAATTTGATTAATCGTTATAATTATTTATATTAGCATATTAATTTTCTATTTATTAAGCATTCCTGTTTGCTCTCCATAAATCGATGAGTAAGAGAATTACATATGATTATTAAGAAATTTGATTTGAAATGCACCTATAAATATGTCAGTTACTCATTGTTTGCATGTTGTCATTCTATTTTTTTTTAAACAAAATGCTTTTACGTACATAATTAGTTTAAACATTAGTGTTTAGGATTTTTTTTGTTATTTCTTTCCACGGCAGGCGTTTTTAATTTTGCACGCTAATAATTGAAATAGTTTTTTATCGTCTTTTTAAAGTTATGTCCAATAATTCAATAGTTTACGATACTTTTTTTCTTAAAAAATTAAAAGATAAAAATGTGAATAATTAAAATCAAGATCAATCATGATACTTTAAAAACCCAATACTTGCAGAAATTTCAATAATAAAACCTTCCTGTTTATATCAGTGCGATTGTTGGGATTGATTGCCTTTGCAAAAAGTTTGAAATTGTTAACATTGTTTTTCCAACAAGGAAAAGGAAGCCATCCAACTAGAAAAGGAAAAAGGAAAAATGTTTTTCACACATATATTTTTATACTATCGCAATTGTCTCAATTATGCGCATAGCTTGTGTGTTTGTTTCCAGAAAGATCTGATCTAAAGTTTAAGTTTTTTTTTGTAATATTTTATAACAATGCTATAGCGCTGAGGATCACTTCAACACAACACTGATCCTTTTTCATTGTATTATTCTTAAAGGGTGAGCAAATATGAACCAAGGAAATTACTTGAAAACGCCATTAACCGCAGATATTGCAATAGGAAAACGCAAATGCATCAATGGTCTGGTCCTTATTGGTAACGTCAAAAGTAGCTACCGTGGTTCGGCAATTGATTATACCGATTTGCCTATCGCTCTGATTCGAGCGTCGAGCGCTTGATCGAAGCGCTTACTTTATCGGCTTCGTGCCCAGACCCATTTACGCGCACTCGCCACGGTGTGCATGTAGCCGGGGACGATTGTATGTTGCAAAAATAGAACCAATTATCGACACACCGGTATGCCTCCGCAAGGTGAAAAACCGACGTGCAGCGGGCGTCCCTGTCCACCGTGCCAGCTCGGCTGGTCACTTAGTGGCTTAGAGCGTTCCGTCGATCCCGGCCGGCGTTACTATCAGCAAAAATCCCCTGATCCCCCGGGTCCTGCGCCGAACGACGTATTTAAGTCACTTTCGATGTGCACCGGCAATGAAAAATGTCAAAACTGCCGCAAATTTATCTGCCGCGGAGCGCACCGAAGCCCGCGGGACATGAGCAATGGATCGTTACGGGGTTTCCGTTGGACGTAAGCGCAATCATGGGCAGGTTTCGATAGTGGTTGCCCGGTGAAGGAACAGGTTTTAAGTTGAGAAGAGGATCGGAGGGAGCGGGTGGGTAAGGGGTGAATGGGTGCCGCAAGGAGCTGGCTGCCCTTTTGCAGCCTTTTTTTGACATGATTGGCGGACATGTTGGTTGACCAATGGGGTTGGTTTTGGTTACGTTCCACGGTTGGAGCCATTCGTCCTCCATGTTGCAGCCAGCGATGACGCGGATGATGACCGGGATTCTTCATGCAAGCGGGGGTTGAAATTTATAGGGGACCAGTTCTGAAGTCGGCCGAACGTTTCTGGTGGACGTTTGGGTGGATCGTTGCGGTCAAACGATCGTTTTAAGCGGGCGAGCTCGATAAGAGCGTGATGGCTGATCGAACACGATCAGCGCTTGATCGGGCTGCTTCTAAGCTGGTCGCGAGCGAAGCGAACATTCACGCGAGCTGATAGTGTCGCTGCGTTGAAATGCGTTTCAGCTGTCCCACTACCCCGTCTCGTTTTCGCATTTCCATCCCCGGTCAGCCTGACGACGAATGCTTCCAGGAGTGTGGAAAGTGAATAAATTATTGTTATTTAAGATGATAAATTTTCGTGCTGCCCCGCGTGTGGCCAGACCCTTCTTGGCTGCGTCTTCGTCCTTTTTGTGCGTAGCGAGTAGTCGGTGAGGGTATTTTTCAACCCAATTTACCCAAAGCCACCGCTGTACGCTGTCGTCGCCTTCGTCGCCAGCGAACGCATGACAAAGCAACACGGCTAACCCGATCGATCGATCGAGCAAATAATGTTATGCACCGCTTGCTTCTTCCCGTGATCGATTGTTGGTGGTGCTCGTGCTAAAATGAGTTAATTTAATCCCGAGCTGATGCAGCGCTCGATACACGGTTCGCAGTGATCATTCGAGAGCGGGTCGCGGAGGATGCGGGATTGATTAACGAAACCACGAGAAAGGCATTCCCGTGCTCGTTTTAGCGATTTATCAGATTCGGTTTCAAAATTTGGCTGTCGATCGCATCTGGGAGCTGATGGTTTGCGAAACTGGTCGATCGGCGGTGGATCGTGTTTTGTGCGAAGGATTTTTTTTTGTGTGGATTGGTTTCACCAGACGAGTATAAATATTCCTTCGCTCGAGGTGATGACGATTTCCTGTTTTTTTTGTCTGTCTGACTGTCTCTTTTTAGTCTGATCTTTCTCTGATCACTGCAGTGTGAGACAAAGGGTGGACACTTAAAAATGAGCCCACCTCCACCATACGTAATGAGATGCAGCTGAAAGTTTAATTTTGGCCCCATTCGTCCGCCAAGCCGACCATCGCTGCATTCGGTAGGCGACACATCAGGCGGCCAAAGATGGATGTAATCAATATTCAATCCACTTTGTCTTTAGTTCATTTTGATTTTCTTTTCCTCCTCCAACGATATTTCAACACAGTTCCAACGTGTTACCAGCGATAAATGTAAAGTGTGGAATAAAAGAACTAATGCCAGCTACAAAGCTGTCTTCAACTTAAATAAAACATTACAGATGTTTTTTTAAAACGTAGATTGTAATGTACCATTATTATTCTAATTCAATCTTTCTCTTGCACTACCAACGAGTTTGATATCTTTAAAACATACAAATTTCATGATCTCAATTGCTTTAAAAAAACTGATTTTCTTTGAAAATGGTTACTTTAGCCTAATATTGATTCTCTAAACAAATTTGTCAAATCTGAGCCAATTTTGTTATATTGTTCTTTATCTTGATCGATTTAATCGAGAATGTTTGATAAACAATTCAATTAGTTTCACCAATATTAAAACACAAACTGGTTCACATCATCTCGTTTAGGTTCGTTTAGGTTATATTTGGAGAAAATTTGAACTCTACGCGAATTTGTTTTAATGTGAACCTATAATTAATTTTTTTTTTATTAATCCAACATCTTTAGTAAATTGATGATGCAAAAATTACTTAAAAATTAGTTGAACTAACCAATAAATCAACCAATTTGCAATTTTTCTTTTAAACTCATAGCAAAACAAACCATTTTCGTTTAGTTATGCATCTTTTTTATAAATAAAACAATTCAAGTTGTACATCAAACGCTGTCATCATGAGAGTTTGGTTAAATGAAAGTCATTGTGCTGAATGTCTGTAATGGCAATATTCGTCACAGATTTGAATCATGTAAATAATATGGTAATTAAAAACAACAAAAGACGACCAAAAACATTATTTTAAAAGTATACAGGACAATTGTGCATACATTTACTGAAAGTTGATGAATTTGTTGATGTTTTATTTTATCAGTCACCGTCTCTTACGTTCAATTCAATCAAATCCTGTTCCTATCTTGCATTTCCTTGCCATTCGCTTACTTTTACTCAATATCTGCTCATTATTATTCAAGATGGCGTAGATGAAAAGAATTACACAAGCACCATTTATCTTTCCGTCTTCTCGTGTCTCGATCGTTGGAGTGGACTTAAGGAATTGCTCATCAAAATCTGTTTTGCGCTGATTGCATTGCACTTTGTTACGATTGCCGCTTGGTAGTGGTCGGTAGGGTTTCATGGTGAGGAAGGAGGTTTAATCGCTCGTCTGCTTTCATTGTCACACTGCAGTAAATGTTATTTTTCCCGGCCACTCGACGGCTTTGTACCGTACGAAGGGATTCGATTTATGTATTTTACGTGTGATAAATTGCTTCCACATTCCATCTTATTCGAGATGAGTATCGGGGTCGTCGATTTCCTAATGCAGCAGCTGTATTTTACAACTCCCTTCTGCTATCTCTTCTGCTCCTGAGTACGAAGTAAGCGTCTCAGTATCGCTTTCGCAAATGATTGAGCGACAGTTGCGGCATATATGCACGCAACCTTTGCGTTATTTGCTTTCGGCGCAAGCGCTTTCGTTAAGTCAGGAAGCGATAACGCTCACCCACAGTTCATCATTACTTCATTCGGCAATTAAATGAATCCGTCTCCGGCGAGGAGGGTGCTTCAATGTCGAATTCACGCGATACCCTTTCTCGTGGAGGGTGGCACAAAGTGCACTTTGACTTTGACAGCACGACGCACTTTCTGCTCCCTACGTGAGCCCTCCTTTCATGGCTTTGTTTTATTTATTTCTTTCTCGATTTTCGATAGCCCTCCCACTCGTGACGGTTGCTGGCGTGATGGGTGGTGACTTACAAAACTGCGAAATAAAAGGAAGCTGGACACCAATCGTATCACAACGCAAAGAAGTAAAAAAAAACACAAGAAGAAAAGAATAAAGAACTCGCGGCTCTTTGCGGGTGCATGAAACGAAGCTAAAATGTAATCAATTCCTGCACGCGGGGCTGGGCACGAGTCTCACGGCATGTACAGCGACCAGGCTGCGTTTGAAATGTGTCAGATCCTTGATTGTGCCTTTCTGTGTTCCCGAGAGTTTATATGTTTGTGTGTGTGTGTTTGTCTGTCTGTCTGTCTGTGTGCTCGCGGGATGGATGGGCTGTGAGGATATTTTAACGCGGCCGGAGCATAAAGCAAATGGCGAAGCCAATTCCTCTGCCCATAATAGGTAATTAATCAAACCACGGCATCGGGGAAAAAGAGGGTCGGACAGTCGAACGCAATGGAAGATAAATAATTACCTTTATGCTTCGGCTGTCCCGGGGAGGACCGGTCGGGCGATCGGTTAGAAGGCGCGCAGCGCATTGAGGATTTAGGCAGGCGAAACAAAATGGATGAATGATTTGCGTTTGCGCGTTTTTTTAATGAAGCGAAAAGGATAATTGCGAAAATCATTGCAAAATAGAAATAAATCAACGGCTGGGTAGGCCGTGTTGAGCAAAAAATACGAAGAAAGACCGTATGAAAGAAGAGATTTTGATTATTTATTTATTCTTTGCAATGATCGATGATAAATGCTTTAATAAGCTTTAAGAATTGTTTAGTTTTTTAATATAAGTTGAATACTAAAAAAAAATCAACTCTCCACAAACAATCACAAGGTGTCAACCTTTGAAACTGCCACATACCAAGATGTTCAAGTCATGTGGCTATCAAAACAATTGAAACACCCGAACCACCGCACCACGGTCCACGTTGACGTTGATAAATTGACTTTGAGGAACGGCCGAATGCAAAGCATAAAAATTGATTGGTTTCTCCAGCTGGCCCAATCAGGAAGGGGAAGATTCCCTCCCAGGCTTCACAGCACTGCGCCGGTCGGATCTGATCGTCCAGAGCTCGCCTTTGGCTGCTTTCATCAAGTGTGCTATGCTTTCCTCTGCTCGTTACGTGTGTGCGTGGCTGACTGTATATAATGTCTTTAGCTATGTGCCCTGCCGTAAACGGCATGTTGGTGTGCGGCGTCACGAAGCCAGGATAAATCAAACAATGGGAGTGGGAGGGTGGGAGCTGGTGCTGGAAGTTCGTTGAGTGAACGAACTGGGCTAAAAAACCCACCACTCACTCAAATGCGCGCTCGTCTTTCATCGTGTTCCACGCCTGACGCTTGAAGACGACCACCCTATGCCTTTTCTAAGCTCACCCGGCTCATCGCTCCTAATACGACGAATCCGACCGAATCCAGTCCGGTGGGGAGAGAATCCGGTCCGCGGCCATATCGAGGTACGGCGGCGCAGGCACTGCGAACAAACTCTATTTGTAATGAGAGATGACAATGATTGATTACCTCGCCGGTTGGCTTCGGTTTGATTATTCACTCCCTTTTCTCGACTTTGGACATCTTAGTGTTGGTGTGTGTGTATATTTGTGTATAAATGGCGAGTGAATGTCTATGTGCTGTTGGGTAATTGTGAAAGCAGAGGGGTTGGTCGGCCATCGTGATGCGGCCATCAGCGCCATGATTGAAACTAGTTACGTTGTCTAGCCTGTCGTCGACATCAACGAGCAGGCTGATAGCAACACTGTGCTGCTTTCTTCGTAAAGAGCTGTATAACGTGTATTCTCCTTCGTTTTTTTTAATTTCATAACTTAGTAATTTTAAAAATGTTACTGTAACAATTTATGTACTAAAAAAATTACATTAAATTAAAAATAATGTACACAACTACCACAAAGGATATGGAAGCTATGATATGAACCATGCCCAACGCGCCAGCCATACAATGACGCTGTAAGGCCACATGTAGGGCTATAAATCGATCGGCAGCGACCTAAACAGAGGGTGTTGAGGAGCGGTTGATAAATTAGAATTTATTTCCCATCCGAAGCGTCCTTTGTTTTTCCTCACGGCTGGCCCCGAAAGAAAAATGTTTCGAACGAAAACTCGCACAAAAAACACTCCCATTATATACACTGGAAGGGTTTTCTACGAGCATCAGAGTATCCTCCTGGGTGATATTTTCCATTCGGATGGATTCCTGCCAACTGTTTTCTGAGGTGCTGTCCATTACAAAAACCCAAAAAAAATTTATCATTACGACTCGGCATAAAAGTTAATTAGCTAGACCCTTTGCTCTACGGAGTGAAATTTTCGTTTTTTTGTTGCGCTGTTTAATATTTGCCTTTTTGACAGGTTTTGTCTGCATCATCAGTTAAGTGTGAAAGCTATAATTTGATTATTGCAGCCGGTTGGAAAGTTGATGGTTTGGATGTCCCATGGTGTCAGACATTAAAAGCATACGTTTGCTTTGAAACTGCTGATCGACTGCAGTTGATGCATCAGAAGAAGATTCGAGAGTCTAAAATGTGCCGATTAATAACGCATTTAACATTTGAAATTTCTCATTGAAATACATCAAAACCAAACGATTTTCGAACGCTATTTTTCGATATAAAAAATATAGCCGATTAAACAGCACGAATATTCGACGGGCTCGATGCAAGTGAGAGGAAAAGAGATAGCGAATTTCAACTCCCTTAACGTATGATGCGGGATAAGATCAAAGTAGCCATCATAACTTCGGTCCGGTTTCCGTCCGGGCGATGGGTGGCTATTTTTCATTCAATTATGTTTATTCCTATAATTATAACATTAATCAATTATTGATGCGTGAAATTGAATTGAAATTCTACAACGGGGGTATTTTTTTTCTTTGGTTTGGCGCTGTCTGATGAACTCCTAGCTTCACAGGTCGTCGATGCTCAGCGTGGGGAGGTTATGGCCGAACTCTTGTATGGCAGCACACCGCCTATACGCTTGTTGTGTCACGGAGCAAAGTATCCATTTTCAGCAGAAGTTTTTTTCGTTTTTTTTTGGCATACGATGAAGTATTTTCACGCTCGTTCACTCGATGTGCGGGTTGTATCATATGTAAACTGGGGTATATTGTACAACAAAAAATGAACACAAGCGCATCGGCGATCGCGTTGGTCGTTAAAAATTTTGGACACTGCCGGAAAAGCGGTGATTTTAATCCAGCCGCCTCGTGTATGAGCTCGTAAATAAAAAGCAGCGGAGCTGGTCAAGAGACGATTGGTGGGCGATTTTAGGGCGAATTTGCAACAATTTTCTCTTGCCGTTTTTTTTTATCCATTTTGGATAATGTTTTGCAAATTGGTTTTTAACGATCCAATTAAACATCGATGACTTTGGGGTCGTCTTAAAATATTGTAACTCGTTTATTGAGCTTGCCTGAACAATGTGTCACGAGTGAGTTTTACGATTTAGAATCATTTTTATTCAAAAGGCACAAAGAGTTTTAAAAAGGGAGCTTGTAGGGTTTTTTCTATCTGCTCGAAAAAAGGGTTGTTTTTCTTTAAAGCAAATAATCCTGAAAACATCATCTCCATGTTGTAAATATACACAAAAAAAATTCAAATTTTTAAGCAGAAATTCTAGCGAACGGAAAATTTGAAATCCTAAAAAATCACTCCTTCGTCCCAATATTCGAGTAGGTCTTTCATATAAAATATTCACCAGCCCTGGGCAACCAATTTTCTGCCTCAGTACATTCGTCGAGCCTTCGTCGATGGTGGAAAGCCATTTACGGGTGGCCCCTGCGTTCGTCCTCCAAAAGCAACGAGTAAATCCGAGAACAGAGTAGCTTAAATAATTAATAAAAACAGGAGCAGAAAAATGTTGGACACTGTAGATTTTAACACGTTTTTCCCAGTCCTGAATCTGAAAGTGTCATCCCCGCTCCCGCTAGGGGAACCGAGTGCGTGTGCTGCTGCATGATCCTGTCGGCAATGATTTCCTCAATTAGCTCCAGGAGCTGCAGCACGATGAAAGGATACAAGAACGAACAACAATGCAAAGAAAAAATCGCCGGTGTGGTTCGGAATAAAGCAAATGCGAAAAAGTATCTGCAACAAAATAAAAGATACAACCGACGACCACTGCCGGAAACTGGGTGGTGAGGAAATTGACTGCCGCCGGGACACGCACGGCACACAAACACTCACCAAAATTCCGCTGTGTGGGAAAAATCGGGTTGCAAATCCCGATTGTTGTTGTGTGGTTGTGTTTTTCGTGGTCCCTCTTCCGTGCCGCTGTATCCCTTTCCTTTGGTCGCTGCCGGAAGTAGCAGGACGTTTTTGTTGTCCATGCAGCAACAGTGTGTTGTTGGTACCTCATCCCTGATCGTTGGTGTAGTAGGCGAGAAAACAGGGAGAGAATGTATGCGTAGAGCGAGATAGGTTGATATCGTTTAGACGAGCGTGGCAAGAACGATGGGCGCGTGTGTGTTTGTGTGCGTCCTCATGTGTGTTATATTAAATTGAAATCGGCAATTTGACAAAATCGTTTCATGCCTCTGTCCTCCGTGGCGGGGTTTGATTATTTTCTTTTTATTTCGCTCGGAAAAGCGTGCCCATTCATCTAGCGCTGGCGTTTGTTTTTTTTAAGCCAAAAATGCTGGAACACTTTTCGCTAAGGGTAGGGGTTGACATTGAGCATAACGAAAAAGAAAAAAAGCCTTCCTTCACACGTTTATCGTAGTTCCTGGGAGCTGATGTGTGCGAGAGTGTGTGTGTGGTTAGCAACGGTCAGGCCCAAAGCCTCTCCAAGTGTCGTTTTTGTTTTTGCATTAAGTTTCAGGACTCGTGTGGTGTGCGAAGGGAAGGGTATCAGCATAAAGCAACAACCCCTAAACGCAGATCCACCCTCAGGGGAGCCTCGGTTTATCGGTTGCCTCGACCACCACCACCATGTGCAATGATAGTTGTGCCGTGTTCGGCAATTGTGTACGGGAATTGTTTCACTAGGGTTGCGGATCTGGGAGATATTTTTTTCTCTGTATTTTGGTACTTGTTTTTGTTATTCTCGCCCACTTCAACTGCAACCTGTTGTTGCCATTATGGATAGATTAATGTTTTCTAACAGCTACATAGATAAATCGAGTGTACGAGTGGTTACTTTTTGTTTCGTTTTCGTTCGAGTGCTCGTTAGTTCAAAATCAATCGCTAAAGGAGTTACATTTTAATTAACTCTAATTTATAGCTTTTCAGAATGACTATTTTAGATTTCCAAATCGCGAGCAACGGGATAGCTTAACGGTAATACTATTTCTTTTAAGTTTGAATATTTAGAACGTGATGAAAGTGTTGCGGAATGATGTTAAATGATGATGAGTGCCAATGAAGCTTTATTAATCGAATATATTGTTTAGAAATTTGTAATATTATTAAACAATTACTGTGCATGGAATTAAATGTGTTTTTTAATGACATCACTCCTTATATCGAACAGTTGAAATATGTCACCTTTTTTTTAGGGAAAGTAAGGTTGAGTTTAAACAAAGTGATAGTTTTTTTTTTCATCATAAACAGCTAGTGAGATAATAATGAGAATAAACGATATTAGAGAAAATGATAATTTTTATATGACTAAATGGCTGTTATGAATTATAATGGAACATTGCTGTTTAAATTTGCTTATAACTACAACATTCAAGACAAAACAGTCTAAATGAATGATCGATATTGTTCCTTTTGTTGATCAATAGATGAAAGTATTTTTGTTATAATTTCAGCTACATTGTAAAGGCTCCTTTATTTGAACTAATGTGAATTCAAAGTAAAATTAAATATGTCCTCTGTCTAGGCAAACAAAAAACGAAATTCAAATAGTGATGAAATATTAAATATGTAAAAAAGTGAGCATACTTTGAGGAACCACTAAGCAAGAAATCTTCTATTTATCATCGAGCATCTTCCATTTTTCATCGAATCAATTAGCCTAACTTATTCGTATAGAAAACGCATAAGAAAAACACTCTCCATCATCATACGCATGTGTCCCAGTCCCGGCCGGATTAGTGATCGGCTGGATTTCGTTAATTTAAAACTGGTAGCTGTTAATTTATGCTTGGGTTTGCAATTTTATTGCCCGTTTGCCATCCCTTCCGTGGCGAACGTTTCCGTTCACCTCGCGCCGGGATTATGCGACAGTAGTGCGGTTTCTGGTGTCCGGAAAACAGGTTTGCAGAGGGCAGTGGGCTCCGCGAGTGTAGCGCCAGTGGTATGCAGTAGGACTGCACGCTTCCATGGTGTGAGCTGAAGATGATGACCGTTGATTGGTCTCCAGCGTTGGGACGCGAGCGTTCGAACGCCATGCGGACGATCCAGTGCTCCGAATTTCACCATTGAACGACGACCATTACGTGCTCATTGTCGAGACACGCTGGTGATGGAGCGTCGAGCCGATGGTGGTGGCAGTTTTCTGATTGTTATTAATTGTTTTGCTGGATGCATCGCGACTGGGAACGCGATGCACCGTGTAAGTCCTGCTTGCGGCCATCGCGATGGGAAACGGTTTGAATTTTCGTGCTGAGGTGATGTTTGTTCCCGAGATGCTCGTCATCTCGATGTCGGGCTTTCATCGTCGAGCGCTCGAACGATCCGGTACGTTTTTGCCCGACACGCGCGTGTGTTTGTGCCTGTCACTGGTCACGCGGGTGCGGATACGACGAGCCACGGCCAAAAGGATGGATGGCATTCGTGGATCGCGTGCGGGTTGCGCGTTGTTGAGCTGACGATTGGTAGAGATTAAAACAGGATTTCTCGAGTGTCCGACTCCGGGGTGAATGGGTTTACCAGTGCTGCTACCGAATGGTGATGCTGTGGTGCGGTTGTGCGAAAAGAAAGAGAAAGACAGCGAACGAACGACGTACACATGCACGTCACGAAGCAGAGAAAATAATGCGTTCGTTTGCGGGAGCAGTTAGCAGCTGGTTTGTGATGTTCGCGCACCGAACACCAGATTGCGCTGATGGTACTAATTTAAGTTTGTTTGGCTTATTTCTGATACATTACAAGGAACGTAAAAAAAAACACTGCAATGTGATTTATTGTAATGTTTAAAAGCTGTTTATGTTTCCTGGTATTTTACGCTTGAAGAAATAATTACTAATTAACATTGGTTTCAAGACAAATGTCGTCGTATTCTACATTTCACATACCAGTAGCTTTTCTTATTCAAAACATCATAAAAAGCTTTGTAAAAATCATAAAAAATTACAAATGCAATTTTAGTCAATATAATGTTTCAGCTCAGTTTCTTGTCACACAGTTTTTTTTTTAAATTTTCGTAAGCTTGAACTAGATTGTTTCTTTTTAAACAATGCAACAGTTCTTGCTCGTTGTAAGTAAGTAAAATATGATTATAAGTAACGCAAAACTCAGATTTATCAGTGTTTTCCAAAAAAAGACCGTCTCCCCACAGCAAGGAACCAACTATGGTGGTAAAATCTGTCTAATGAGCCGTCAAAATGAAATGAGGAGAGTACATGAAATTTGATGTTTGTTTTACAACCATACTTCTTGGGTTTAAAAATTTATCAAGTTTTTGCTCACGACGTTTTCATTGAAAGGGATATTGAAGCAAGAATGCATGAAACAATCATGTCAGTTCAAAATATACATAATAAATTATTCAAAGAACTTTTGAGATGAGTTGTATAGCTTTTTTTTCAAACTTTATAATTTGAATTCCACATCGATTGATATAACACGTGGTTGATTGGGTATTAATCTGTTATGGAAAACGTAAATGAAGCCATACCACCCATTCCACTGTCGAACATTCGTTGCGGACACGGCACACATAAAAACCGTCCAATATCTCAGCAAGCATAAACTGCGACAAGCATAAATCGCCCGTAAATCGTAACTATCGAAAGTTGCCTTTCCGTTGCGCATGCTAATAAAGTGGACCCAGTTTCGCTTTAGCTGTCCATCAACGAACCATCAACCTTCCGGACCTGCAATCGGTCGACGATCGACCGGAGCTGGAGGGCAGCTTAACGATCCGCACACTCTGCAGCACAACGCACACCGACTCTGCCACGACCTGTTTAATCAACGCGCTTCATCACCATCGCGTACGTCCGTTCCGTGAGCAGCTCCGACATCGAGACGCTCCGTAAAAGATGCCTTGCTGAATGCGTATAATTTAATGTACGCACATAAAACTCAAAAACAAGACAATAAATCAATAATATTCGCGTTTGACGTGTTAATTTATTTTATTTACATTCCTTCAATCCGCGTCCGCGTTTGGTTGACGGGTCGTTCCTCGAGAGGGGAGAGGGAATGGGCCTGTCGATTCAGGTCAGCAGCACCGCGGGTGAGCAGATAGTGATGGTTCTGCCGGCAATGCTGGACAATTGCACATGACGCGAAACCCAAACCAGCCCTTGGCCACAGTTGTAACTGTGCCCCAGGAAGTCGATCATCAGCGGCAGCAGCAGCACCTTGCGTGAGATGACATCATTGCGAGGAAAATCACTCACCCATGCGCTGCTCGGTGCCGTTTTGCATCGCTGCAGGTTTCGTTATATTGTAATAATTTTTATTTTTTATTTATTGCCCGAAAGGAAAATTTATGAGAGTGCGCATATGCGGCGTTACATACACAGAGAGACACCCGGCCGAGACGCCATACATCTCGTCAAGCGTCAGGGGCGTCCAGTGTCTGATGGAGACCGCTCAAGCCACTGCTCGGCTCCCATTCCTGCTCCGTACGGCTTTCAAGCAAGCATTCGAAAAAGACTGCTTGCTAATAATGATATTTGCAGCGATTCACAGCGATTCTTCTCCTCCGTTGCTGCACTGTGGCATGGCGTTCGATGGCGATCATCATAGCGTCACAAAGGGGCACGAACAGAGCAAGGGGAGAGAAGCGACAACAAGACAAGAATACATTCATTTCGGCCCACACTTAACATTCTTCGCGGGCAAGCGTCAGGCCAGCGGTGTAGTATGGGGATAGGGAACGTGAATTTCGCCCAATCTCCGCGACGGTCGCGCTGTCAGGGCCTCATCACACACTAAGTACTCACGCACACAACCGAACCGAGCACGGGCGTGTGGTGTGCGCTGGTGTGATGCAGCCGTGCCCCGTTTGCGGCCCCCCGAGTGACATTAACGTTCTGATATAAGATTGAATGATTTACAGCTGTCACAGGCTTCGGAGCTGTGAGCTAGTTCGGTTCTGCTCTCCCGTCGGCCGCCGTATCTTTTTCCAGACTCATCGTCGTTTGGATGGATGTCTCTGTTAGAGTGGGATTTTCTTGAACACGAACCAAAACCAACGTTGCGGCGGCTGGTATTGAAGTGGTGGACCGCGCGGTTGACGGTCGCGGTGCGGAGAAACGTGCCGGGGAGAGATGCGAAATGTATTTATGTGTTTATGTAATTTGCCTATAAAGCATGGTGCGAGATGAATGACATACGATGTCTCGACGAACGACTCCACGGACTGGCGGCTCCCCACCCCCCGCATCCCGCCTCCCTACCGCCAGCATCCCTCCTCAACCTGATCGATCCGGGGTGCGTTCGTGCTTGCCAGCGTGCGGGCCTGCAGAATCCCTCAAGGGCCGTGATCGCGCGACGCTCGTGATTTGATCCGAAGCCACTGGGCTGAGAGCTGACCTGCGTTCGCCCTTCGCTTGACGACTGGTGATGAAGTGAACGCTCTGCTGCACATGTGAGACGTCGTAAATTAAAGACCACGTCATGTGATGCCAAGCTCATCAGGGTTCACAATTGTGTGAACAGGCATGCAGGCTGTGGGGACGAGAGCTGGCCGGGTTACTCTCAGTGAGTGGACATTGGCGCCCGGTTTCACCCCACTCGCCTCCTTGGCTTGCGGCCCAGGAGGACCCTGGGAAGTGTTTATACGGTACCATGAGCTTAATAGGTACCGTTCTGCGGGACGGGAGACAGGCTCTGCGTGCAAAAGGAGGTTAATGTTTGGGGATCACTTTATAAACAATTTGTCAACATTGTAGTGCCGTTGGCGTTGTGGTGCTGATTCGATGACGAAGCGGGCCTGTGTTCTTGAATTAGCCTCAGAAATGAAAGATGGCAGATTACTTTTTGGTTAGTATAGGTGCAAAATTGTTCATCCACATTGAGAAAACTTTAAGAGAACAAAAGTAATTTCAACAATCGCTAGTTTGTTCTCATTTAAAAGTTTAATATAATTAAAAACAATTGTTAATATTATATTCAAAAATTATCATTATAAAATTATCAGGACAGAAAAAAAAAGGTTATTAAGCTAGTTCTGACAAAAATCCATCAAATGTGTAGATCCCTAGCTAAGTTTGTGTTGTGTTCAATTAATTCAAAGTGTCTTGAAAACTACAGCTTGTTTTATTGCCTTTTAGGGGTATCAAAGCATAGACCACTTCAAAATAATGTATATGTATAAAAAATGTATTTATTTATTAGAGTCGATTCAATAACAATTGTTTAGCAATCTTGATGTAATATTTGTTTTCTCGAAATATGCAACAGGCAGTGGAAGGTTCCGACATAAATGATTGAAAAGATGAGGGCAATGATAAATTGGTACGGGAAAATCTAACAAAGACCCACTGGACTGTATTTAAATTTGTAAATTTGAATTCGTTCCCGTTTCTTAAATACTCTAGCCAAATCAACCGCCGAGGTCACAGCCACTGCAAAAGGGTATGCTTTATTAAAAGATGCATGTTTGTCTTTTTCCGTCTCATTGTCACCGCACCTTGTACGAAATAGTTTTAATATTCATTTTACTTTCGTCTACGCTCCCCAACCGCTAGCCCGAATTTCATCGAAGCATAACTCTATATCGCTATCTCACATCCCCGAACAAAAGAGGACTCTTCTCCCTCCCCAGAAAGGACGCTGAGTTTAGCGTTCGTCTTCCGGCCGTTTGCCAGCGGGTCCAGGGAGACCGCCATAAATCATCGCTGCTTCTGGATATTTTTTGAGCCGTGATCATTCGTCACTGTGAAATATGGAGCCGCAGGCAAACAACCGCAAAAATATAGCTTCCCGGTTTTGTATTCCCGTGCTCATGGGGGACCGCACTGGCCGCACAGAAAACTAACGATCCTTCATCTCCGTGTCCGTGGTTGCCAGCATTTTGGGGTACGCTTTTTTTTCCTGTACGTTTGGCTCCGGGAACACGTCTTCAGCGTCCTTTGGAATGGACGCGAAAACAGAGCGGAGTGTGGCCACAAACGTGAATTCGAAAAAAAAACACAATCCCAATGGCCATTTACATCCATCCATCCTCCGCGAAATGGCTAGTTTTTCGATGGGATGGAGAGACGCGCCGAATTCGGTCATTCATAACCCTCTACTGGTGGAAAAGCGCACGGAACTGATCTCCCCGTGCCGGGGTCCGGAAAAACCGTAGCAAACGTGGTAAAAAAAAAACAACCCAACCTCAATGCTCGGTAGTCAACGGTTGATCGCGCAGGAACGGTGTCCAACCACCAGCGGTTCGGCATCACCGGCAACAAAAAGAAGCGAACACAACCTTGACACGATAATTGTAAATTATTTATTACTCACGTGGCAATTCAAATATCCTGAGTAACGAGCATGATTCGGGACGGGTCGCGGGATGGACGATCGTTCCGAGCGTTTCGCTGGATGCACCGTTTTCGATGGATTGGTTTGATTCGCGTTCGCCACTCGCAAACGCGAAACGGTTGAAAAGATATGGACCGAACCAGAACGGTGCCGAACCAGAAAGAAAAACAAATCCTTTGCAGCGAAAAAAAAAAGTTCATAACAAGAAGTGAAGTCAAATGATTTGTGTGATATGAACACATACTTCAATTGTAAACGAGAGCGAACTCTCGTGAAATGTTTTCCCATCGTGCCGGTGGCGAGACGGGTTGGCCGGTGCAGCACGTTGCATTCGATTTATTGATGCACCGGAAAGACAGCCCGATACAGGCAGGTTGATGGACGGTGCGGCGGATGAGCGAGCGAGCGGCGCGACAATTGCATAGAAAATGTGCGTCCGTATGCGTGCGTGGGTACTATCCCTTCCAGCCGGGCGGTGAATCCGAACCGACATCCGGCGACGGGCCCGGGCCGGACCAAAAGCGCCAACCAAACGACATCCAGATGACAACGCACCGACGATATGATATATGAGGACAGTGAATGCATTTTTATGCGCTTTCATAGTATTGTTTTAACAATTATTTTTACGACTTGTACTTAAATCATACACTTTTATGGTGCTTGTTATGCGCGTCAGGAGCGTCACTGTCGGATCGGGCATCAGCATGTTGGTGGACGGTGTCGCGCGTAAGCATGTTTTGCACGAGTGACACGAGTAGCCGAGCACCGCCAGCCGCCGGGGGCCAGCTGGAATGGTTGGATGAATTTGTGAAGGGTTCACCTTTTTTTTTCTTCCTTCCTGCGCTGCGATGCACTGAATGGTGGTGCGTGCGTGGGATGCGTTCGATGGATGCTTTCGGAGTCGATCACATGTTTCCTGAGCTATGAAATATATCAATATTTATTTGTTCGGAACTGTCTGATACAGGGTGTATTCGATTAGATTCGTTTAAGAGAGAGTTTTAATTTTCTAGAACTTGG
>JXXA01013256.1:0-14127 GCA_000956255.1 Anopheles punctulatus | reverse complement strand
CGTTTTTACCATTTCACTTCCGCAAGCGCGCCCGCACAAACACACACATGCACACATACCAGCACAGCGAGGTGAAAACTCCAACCAGTTTTTCCTCTCGGAAGCCTAGCTTCTAAATGTGATTTCTCTTTTGCCATGCTCGGCTGCATCATCCAGCTTTAGGCTCGTGCGCTCGTGGCTTTAAACTTTGACGGTTTTCCTTCCCGCTCACCCCATTTCCCACAGAGCGCGATGCTGGACTCGCAGCTGGTGTGGGCACGCGACATCCAGGATGGGTACGTGCAGGGCCGGATCACCGAGATCGGTGCGGCCGAGTACGAGGTGCAGCCGGTGGACGGGAAGCTGCCGAAGCGCAGCTGCATCCCGGAGGACATATTTCCGGCGTGCGAGCGGCCCTCCGACAACGACGACAACTGCGAGCTGATGTTCCTGAACGAGGCGACACTGCTGGACAACATCAAGAACCGATACTACAAGGACAAAATCTACGTGAGTAGCGCTTGCGGCGGCATGAGACGAATTTCCTCATTTGTGTTTACATTATTTCGTCTAATTTCTTCTCCCCCCTCCACCCCCGCAGACCTATGTGGCGAACATTCTGATTGCCGTCAACCCGTACAAGGAGATACCGGACCTGTACTCCACGGCGACACTCAAACGATACAGCGGCAAGTCGATCGGCGAACTGCCGCCGCACGTCTACGCAATCGGTAAGGCAGTGATTTTTGGGAAAATTGTTTTTTTTTATGAATTAGTAATCCAGCAAACATTCCAAAGAATTGTGGCACGGATACGAGCAATATCAATATAGGAAGTTAGGTTGGATGCGTAAATAGAGTGGAACCAAGAAATTATAATCTAACCTCACTATTTGGTATTTAAGGAAGGGAAACAATATCTCAAGAGTGTTCAGAAGAGATATTAACGCAAAAAAGGATAAGCACAGCTACCACGAGAAGACAAAAATGGCTGCAGTGTGTTTTCGATTGATTCGACTTAAAATTGTCAATAGCAGCACTCAGGCACAGCTCTTTTATCGTCCAAAGGTCTTATCAATTAGCCTTTTAAAGTGTGTGATAATGATAATGCCCGAAGGAATGTCCAGTATTGATGATTCATTAAAGATAGTATTAGCAAGAATTGTCGATACACCTGTCGGTTGTTATAAATCCGTTTTGTTTTGTTGTTTTTTTTTTGGCTTCTTTTAGCTGACAAAGCGATTCGCGATATGCGCGTGCTGAAGATGTCGCAGTCGATCATCGTTTCCGGTGAGTCTGGTGCCGGGAAGACGGAAAGCACCAAGTACCTGCTGAAGTTCCTGTGCGACTCGGTGGCGGCGGCCGGTCCGATCGAGCAGAAGATCCTGGACGCGAACCCGATCCTGGAGGCGTTCGGTAACGCGAAGACGACGCGCAACAACAACAGCTCGCGGTTCGGCAAGTTCATCGAAGTGCACTACGACAAGCGGTGCCAGGTGGTCGGTGGCCACATCTCGCACTACCTGCTGGAGAAGAGCCGCATCTGTACGCAGAGCGCGGACGAGCGTAACTACCACGTGTTCTACTTGCTGTGCGCGGGCGCGCCTCCAGCCCTGCGCGAGAAGCTCGCGCTGACCAAACCGGACGACTATCGGTACCTGTGCGGGTGCACGCAGTACTTCACGCACCCGCACACGGAGCAGCGCATCCCGGCCGGATATAAATCGCGCGTTCACACGACCAAGGGCCCGCTGAAGGATCCGATACTGGACGACTACGAGGACTTCCGCCAGCTGGACGAGGCGCTCGGGCGGCTCGGGCTGGGCGATGCGCAACGGACGCAGATCTACTCGCTGGTCGCGGCCGTCCTGCACCTCGGCAACATTCGGTTCGAGGAGAACCCGGAAGATTCGAACGGCGGCTGCCGGATCACGCACGAATCGCAGGCCTCGCTGAATGTGACGGCCCGCCTGATCGGGGTCGATCCGTCCGAGTTGCGGCAGGCGCTGATGTCGCGCGTGATGAAAAGCAAGGGCGGCGGCATCAAGGGCACGGTGATCATGGTGATGCTGAAGGTCTACGAGGCTAACAATGCGCGGGACGCGCTGGCGAAGGCGCTCTACTCGCGCCTCTTCGACTACATCGTGTCGCTGATCAACCAGAACATTCCATTCCAAGCCTCCAGCTACTACATCGGTGTGCTTGATATCGCCGGGTTCGGTAATAATCGCTTCCTCCGTCCACCACTGCTAATGGAAAGGAACAACAACTAAAATCATTCTCCTGTTTCTCTCTTGTTTCTTTGCATTTTTGTAGAATACTTCACCGTCAACTCGTTCGAGCAATTCTGCATCAACTACTGTAACGAGAAACTGCAGAAATTCTTCGACGACAACATTCTAGCGGCCGAGCAAGTACTGTACGCCCGCGAAGGGCTTAACGTGCCGGAGATCAAGTATACCGACAATCAGGACATTATCGGTGGGTAAAAAATTGGGCTACGTTTTGCTTGGTTGAATTTTAGGCATTTATCGAACATGCGTACATGTGCGCCAGTGTTGTAGCAGAACATGCGCATCGAATCACGTGCTTCGTGTGGTTCTTGATGATTTTAAGTCTCTATTTAATTTTTTTGTTCTTATGACAAGAAGAAACTAGATGATCAGATGAAAAATAGACTTTAATTTTATCTTTATCAGGGCACTATGGCAATCATTTCACGAACTGTTTCCATGGTTCCCCGCGGTATCGGCGATAAATTACACGAACAATTCTCAATATTTTATAAATTCAAATCCTAGTGCTAATTTAGTACCGATTTATTCTTGCTTCAATTTAATTTTAATGTAATATCTTATTTTCAATGACGATATTGCAAATCAGCTCACATTTGATTCATTTTTGTTTTGCACTCTCTCACGAAACAGAGTTGATCGAATCGAAATCGAACGGCATCTTTACGCTGCTAGACGAAGAATCGAAGCTACCGCGACCGTCGTACTCGCATTTCACGAACGAGGTCCACTCGGCTTGGAACGGCCACTACCGTCTGTCGTTCCCGCGTGCTTCTCGCCTGAAGGCGCACCGTTCGCTGCGCGATGACGAGGGATTCCTTGTGCGCCATTTTGCCGGTGCCGTGTGCTACAATACGGTAAGAGGGATGGAGCTTTTGCCACTTGTTAGTGTGACAGGGAGTATCGTACAATAAATAATACGCCCGTTCCGTCCGACAGAATCAATTCATCGAGAAGAACAACGATGCGTTGCACGCGTCGCTCGAGGGCCTGGTGCAGGAATCGGAGAACGCGCTACTGAATGCGCTTTTCAGCGGTGGCGCCAACGGCAAGTCGCCCATGAACGTCGGCAAACTGTCGTTCATCTCGGTTGGCTCGAAGTTCCGCTCGCAGCTGGGCGAGCTGCTGGAGAAGCTGCGCAACAATGGTACCAACTTCATCCGCTGCATCAAACCGAACAGCCGCATGATCGACCACGAGTTCGAAGGCAGTCTGGCGCTGGCGCAGCTGAAGTATTCCGGCACGAACTCGGTGCTGGAGCTGATGGAGTACGGTTACCCGTCGCGCGTCCCCTTCAACGAGCTGTACAACATGTACCGCAGCTATCTGCCGCCGGAGCTGGCCCGGCTGGCTCCACGTACCTTCTGCGAGGCGATGCTGATGTCGCTGAAGCTGAACTCGAACGAGTTCAAGTTCGGCATCACGAAGGTGTTCTTCCGGCCCGGCAAGTTCGTCGAGTTCGACCGGATCATGCGCTCCGATCCAGAGAACTTGCAAGCGATCGTCGCGAAGGTGAAGAAGTGGCTGATACGGTCGCGCTGGATCAAGTCGGCGTTCGCGGCGATCTGCGTCATCAAACGTAACTTTTCTTTCGCTTTGCTTCGCAACGTGCATGAGCGAATGATTGATTGTCGCTCACCGTGTGCCGTTTTTTGTTTTGTTTCGTTCGCAGTGAAAAATCGCATCATCTTCCGGAACAAATCGGTCGTGCTGTTGCAGAAGACGATCCGTGGCTATCTGGTGCGGAAGAAGCACCAGCCGCGCTATCGTGGCATCGCGAAGATCAAGGCGGTCGAGGACAACCTGCGCAAGATGAACGCAATCGCCGAGCAGCTGAAGGCCGACCGCGAGAAGATGCAGTCGAACATACGGGACGTGCAGGCATCGCTGGCAGCGGCCATCGCCAAGATCCGGGCGAACCCGGCCATCGGTGCGGCCGCCATCGACCAGCAGTACGCGGACATTATGCGCAGCATCGACACGAACATGAAGCTGATCAATGCGCGCCTGCAGGAGCAGCGTAACGCCGAGGAGCAGGAGCGACTGAACAAGATCAAGCTCGCGCTGGAGGCGGAACGTCGCGCCAAGGAGGAAGAGGAGCGTCGCCTCAAGGAGGAGGAGGAGAACAGGAAAAGGTATGGGAAGCTTAATAGTTGTCCAGATTAATGGCCTGTACATTGTAAAGCATGTATATGTATCATTTCCGTGCAGGAAAACCGAGATTGAGGCACGCCGCAAGGAGGAGGAAGCGAAACGTATCCGCCAGGAGGGCGAAGACCGGAAGGCAGCGCTCGCCTTACAGGTACTGTCATCCGCACTCGCACTCCGCACGGCCGCAAACGAACTGCGCGCCCTGCTCGACGAGGAGGAAGCACTCAAGCGTGGCACGAACCCGACCGCACAAGCGCACGGCACTAATCGGTACTCTGTTCTACCATCTAATCAGGCGCAGCTGGAAAAGGAAGCCCAGGAGGACATTCAGTATCGGCAGCAGCTGGAGCAGGAGCGCCGTGATCACGAGCTCGCCCTACGGCTGGCGCAGGAATCAAACGGGCAGGTCGAGGACAGCCCGCCCGCGTTGCGAAAGTATGCCCACGGTCGAGGGGGAAGAGTGGGTTTTTGGTGTTGGTTTCGCTTTCTCTCGCTTGCTCTCTCGGTGCGCTAACATGTAGTAGCTGGGTATTGCTTCGCTAACATAATCCGCGTTGATAGCCCGTACGGTTTCCACGTTTCCGCATTCGCTCCTGTTGAGATACGCTCATTCGGTGGTGGTAGTCTGCATAGTTGTACAAAACCATACTAACATACGCACATTTGCGTGCCCTACGGTCCGGTCTATTGATTCTTCGAGGCTAACTCTGGGTTACAGGTCCACCTAACACTATTGATCCTTTAGTAGTTCCCTCCTTCTCTCCTTAATTAAAAAAAAAAAAAACAACCAAGTCCGTTAACTCTTACAACTTGTTCTTCTAAGCGCTACTCGGCCTTTTCCGGCTTTCAATTCCCCAGTAACTCTTCTGTATAGTCTTGCCCATGGGTTTACCAAAAAAATTAGTTGCTTCGGCGTTGTTATACATGTATTTAGCTTCACTCCCTCCTGTCGCTATTCGTATTCCTCATCATCACCACGAGAGCCGAGTGTTGACAAATGAAATATTTAACTGTGTTTGTTTCAATGCATTTTCCAACCCCATTCTCCAGCGGTACACCGGAAGTCACGCCATTGGGCAACGCAAACCGATTGATAAGGTACATTGTAAAATACTACATTGCAAACACCCAGAGACAGAAACAGCAAACACACACACACACACACGCGCGAGCACACACACACATATACACACTTCGTTTTGTTTTAGTTTTTTATTCTTCATTTGTATAGTTTTTTCTTTCATTTTTTCACGTCCAGTTCCGTCTCTTTGCTAGTTATAGAAACAAAATTTAAAATCTTTATATCGTTTTGTACGAGCAAAATGGCATAACTTGGATTCGTTTGTTATGTGTTATTTTGTTCTTTATTTATATTTTTTATGATAATAGCAATCGATTGCTTGATAATCTTGTACAGAAGAAAACTTGTACATATACGCATATGAAGCAAAAAGAAGAGAAAACCCGTGTGTATTCTGTGTGATAAGGATTTTGTCCTTACTTTCTGGCGATCGAGACTAATTTCTGATTTAGTTTTTGTTATTATTCAAACAAGCAAATAAGGCGTTTATTGGTACGTCAGTTGAAGCAATCTTGCTGCATCGAATACATTATTTTACTACTCAAAAGATGCAAAAAGCAAGCAGCTCAACGCTTTATTTGTTAAGTTTGAGTAGAACGGCTTCGTTGAAAAATACAAAAAAAATGTGCACTCAGAATCAAACAATTGATTATAAACTTTCCCTTTCTCCACGAACGACCGCACAGATCGGAAGCAATCCGTGCACAACAGCAGCTGGTCGAGAAGCAGAAGCACGATCTGTCCAAATGGAAGTATTCGGAGCTGCGGGACGCGATCAACACGAGCTGTGACATCGAGCTGCTCGAGGCTTGCCGTCACGAGTTCCACCGTCGCCTGAAGGTGTACCACGCGTGGAAGGCAAAGAATCGCAAGCGCACGACGATGGACGAGAACGAGCGGGCACCGCGCAGCGTCATGGAAGCCGGTAAGTAAGGGTTGGTGAAATCGGCACATCATCTCGCTCATGGCTTCCTGATCTCGGTTCCCTTCACAGCAGCACGTTCGCAGCCGAGACTGACGCCGAAGCAGGAGATTGTGCCGTCCGGTAGCGTGCATCGCTATTTCCGTATTCCGTTCGTGCGACCGAGCGGTAACGGAGGGCCGGAGGTCGCGACGTCGGCCAACGCGGACGATACGAAGCGTAGCTGGTGGTTCGCCCACTTTGATGGCCAGTACGTGGCCCGGCAGATGGAACTGCACACGGACAAACCACCAATACTGCTGGTCGCGGGCAAGGACGACATGCAGATGTGCGAGCTGAGCCTGGAGGAGACGGCATTGACGCGAAAGCGCGGTGCGGAGATCCTCGAGCACGAGTTCAATCGCGAGTGGGAACAGCACGGTGGCAAACCGTACAATCGGCTCACTGCGCGCAAGTAGTGGTGAGTGTGGTAGCACCGGCACTACCACTGGTTTTTTTCCGTTAGCTAATTATCTTACACCTTTACCTTTTTCGCTAACACTTCCGAGAGAATGTGAGAATGAGTGAGACGCTTTACGTACGTCTCCGGTTTATTCCTAATCCATTCCACCAGTATTACAGGATATATTTTACAAATGCGAATGGAGTATTATGTTGATAAATGATTGCTAGGTATAGGAAACCCTCGAGAGAAGGCTTCTCCGTCGCAAATTTGTTGTGTGATATGTATTTTACATGAAAAACTGGCTAAAACATGTATTTCCAAAAATAAGAATCAGTAAATTTGATTACGGATGATTCATTTGGGATAACACACACACACATCATTCTTCCAAACTTTAAAGAAGCATCTTCGAGGGGGACCTCTTGTGGTTTTCTGATTCAATTATTTAAGTCACCGCGTAGTTTGTATTAATTCCATTTACATCTGTGTTTCCTACAACACGTGTTGCAAGATTACTGAGAAGAAGGAAAAATAACAACAAAATTCTTTTTCGTCTTCTACCATTTTTGTGCAATTTTACAACGTAACCAAAACCCGACACTTTTGCCCTCTTGGTGCGCTCTTTTCGTTCTTCTCTCCCCTGCATCGCTGTGTGGCACATACCTACGGAGTGAACTAGAAACATTGAATACGAAAACGGCAGATGTATTAGTATTGACATGTGTACACCGGACAACCAAGCTGCAGGCTTATGTCCTGCCAAAATCAGAATACAGGTAGACTTCATTTAACGAAACAAAACAACAGATGTGTTGTGGCGAGTGTGCGTGGTGCTTGCGAGAGACTAGCTAGATCCTACATCGAATGTACAATGGGTGTGTGCCAGCGGTGTCTTGATTAGGTGCCTTTTTATCAGTAATACACGAAACGATAATTACTATATTATAGAACCGAGGCAAATTGTAACATGCGGGAGGTGAATGAGAGCACCAATGCAGTGCAGACATGCACATGTTCTTCCGGAAGAGAAGTGTGAGCTAACAAAAACAAAAAACAAAAAAAAACAATCAGAGTAATTTGAAAACGAAAAAAAAACAACGTTAAACGTTTCAAATCGAGACTGTTTTTACTACTACTACTACTACTACAACTGCTGCTATCAACATGATTATAATATTAATATATCGGTTTACAGAGGATACAAATCAGACTATAATAGGAGAATTTATTTTGAATGCTGTTTTGAAATGATTAACGAAAAGTAATATAAATACACATGCGATTATAATAAAAATCTGGGTTATTGCAGAAGAATTGTGGTCTTTATCTATGCTCATTAGTGCAGTAAGAACTATAATTTGTGATATTTTCCTCTAATTTTAAGGTTTCATAACTACAATTTTATGTTTCTTGAGTATTATTGAAAAAAAAATGAATTTCGCCTCAAAGTATGCTAACCACGAGCAAGATACTATACAACAACTGACATGCTGCACTTTTTTAGCATCTGTAAGCTGGTATTGGAAAAGAAATCTTTAACAAAAAACGAGAGTGAAAGAATGAGTGTGAGTATCAGCGGAACAACGACCGAGAGCAGGAGACTGATAGAGACTGAAAACAATTGTTTGTGTTTAATAATTTAAACAAAAAATGTTTATGAACCGGATGCTATCGGGATCGTGATGAAAAATGCATAAAAGCAGGCATAATGTATGCAATTTGCGTAACTTATATTTCGAGCACTTGGCCAGAACGCACTTGTATTCTATAGTCTCATCTAATTTTCACGATCGGCAGCATAGCATACTTTCTGCATCTCGTTCTGGGTCGAGCGCAAAGCAAGGTGATCGTTGATTTTGGTTCGCTCACTCCGTCCCAGTGGAGGCTGGACAATCCAAGCTCGAAACAGCATCTGCTTGCCACTCGAACTGGCAATGACAGCAGATTTGACAGCATTGACTCCTGTTGTTGTTCTTCTTCTTCGAAAAAAAAGTAAAAAAAAAGTCGAAGGAGAAAGAAGTGGGCTGCTGCGCTGCTCTAGCAGAAGTTTGGTTAAAAAGTTCGTGTATTTTGCTTGCCAGGAAGCGAAACCCAATACCACTTTTCCGGCAGCGCTGATTATCCACTTCGGACGGAAGGATAACAGTTCCTGCCCCCGTGCGGACGGTCAACACGGGCGGGCGGCAACCAGCAGCGCGCACACAGACACAACTCGACGCAAGCCCCAGCAGCCGTGAGAAGACGAACGAGAGAAAGTTGAGGCGAAATTTACCGTGAACGCGAACGTGTGTAAGTACGCAGCGTGTCCCTCTCTCGGGGGTGTTTTACCGAAAACCCCTCTCGTATGCCCACATGTAGCGAGTGTGTGAGAGTGCGTGTGTATGTGGACACTGGACGTTTTCATCCGCTAACGGTGTTTTTGCTGGTTTGCTGGAGAGTTTGGTGACCTCGGGAAAAGGGGAAGTGAAATATTGAAGAGAAAAGAAACGCGTGTGCGCGCGTGTGTGTGCGTACGTCGGTGAAAAATCTTCCACCGGGTGGTTGTGTCTGGGTACAGCGAGCCGCACAGGTGGTGCAGCCAGCAGCGGCCGCCACGAATGCCCACGTTTTTGGTAGGCAAAGCGGCCAGGCAGTAAGCAGCATCAGTTGTGGACGAGGGGCACAGCAACGGGCCAGAACGCCACCCACACGGGCCATCAATCAAACGAAACGATCAATCCAAGCACTCAGCAGCAGTTGGCTAGAAGCAACGAACAAAACACGCACACACACACACATACACTTACACATATACATCGACCCATCACACGCACATACCGACATATACAGTGACACAGACGCACGCACGCACTGGGTGTAGCGCTGCTTCATTATTAGCTCTGTGTCAACTGTCATTAAACGCCAAAAAACGACAACTGGACTGGTTTGGGCTGTGAAGGAAAAGGTGCTGAAAAGTAAGGGCAGGCCGGAAACGCGCTCCCTTGGCCGCTCTGCGCTGCCTCGTGTAAAACGGCCTACCGCGCCGGTCGTGTTAGAGAGAGCCGTGCAGAGTGCATCGCCACCGTGTGGGAGTGGTTGATTTGGAAGAGATTACTGTCGCTGGCCGCTGCCGCTATCTATCAAACGGTGTAGCAAACTCAATCACCCTTTTCCTGTGACTCAATCAGCTGGCACTGCGTTGCGAGGCGTTTCACGAAGCTGTCCAGCCGGGTGCAGTGTGGCCGTACCCGAACAACATCAAGCCGTAGCGGTGCTGGCCAATAAACAACCGAAAGCAGCAGCAGCAGCAGCAGCAATAGGAGTATCAGCGATCAACGAATCAAGCTTGGAAAGAAAATCAGGCCAAAAGGGTTGTGGACAGCTCGCCTCACACACCTTACGCGGTCTGTGACCGCAGCGTTCGTGCTTGCTCATCGATGGAAGAAGAAGCAGCCTAAAATTTCATCAATTTTCCTCCGCACGTCGAAAGTAGCACCTTTTACACGGCCGTGCGTTAAGCAACGAAGCAATCGAAGCAAAAAAAACAACAACAAAACAACAACAAAAAAAACGACATGAACCAATAGACCAGCAAGCTCCCGTTGTAAGGAACTGAGCGTCTGAAGCAGCACTCGGCAGTTGACCACACTAACCCGTCCACTGAGTTGGCGCGTGGCAACCCCACGGGGATTCGGATGACCGTTCGCCCAACGCGGCCATTATGGCTGAGGAAGTGACGGCCGTGCTGCGGATGAGCAAGGATGGGACGACGTTTGGCTTTCTGCTCCGGCAGATAGACATCGGCGAGCACGTGATTTACAAGATAATCGAAAACACACCGGCTGATATGTGTGCCAAGGTGAGAAGGGAACGCGCGAAACTAGGCGCGGCGGTGGGTGTGGTGGAGACAGTCATACTCCTGACGTTGCTAAACACATCCATTTCCTTTCATTCTATCGTTCGCGTACAGGTTGAAATCGGAGATATCGTGCTGAAGATAAACGGTGCCGATGTAACTGGACTCGCTACCAAAGATGGTATGTATCGCGCATTTGCTGAGAATTGTCGCCGAATCCTGTTCTGTATTATTATTTGTTTTATTGCATTTTTCCCTCCTTTCATCATCGCCGCACGCTGCAGTTGTGAAATGTGTGCGCGTTTCGCCGAACCCGATGACGCTGCAGCTCAGGAAGGATCCGGAGGTGAAGGCCCGGGTGTACGAAATGATCAAATCGACTTCCCCAGAACGGTTGCTGCAGTACCACCAACACCACCACCATAATCAGTCACCGCAGTCACTGGCACCGGAGGAGTTTACGGTGGTGCTGCGGCGGAAGACGGAAGACACGCGGCTCGGGTTCGTCGTGCGGGCGACCGATCTGCTCGATCATGTTATCGTTGCGATTCGAGAAGATTCGCCGGCCGCGCTCTGCGGGAAGGTGAGTTTCAAATTTGGCGCATACATTTGTGAATGAACCTAAGTTGGAATAATACCGCCCATCTCTTTCTGCATTAAACTAATCGTATTTCCCCTTCACAATATTCTTTTACTTCATCCAGGTGGAGGTCGGCGATGTATTCCTCAAAATAAACGACACTGATGCTCAACAATATTCACCGCGTGATGGTAAGATGCGTTCCCGATACATTGTTGTTATCCTTGCGCCGCATCAAATAGTAACGTTGTATCTTCTGTTTCGTGATAGTGCTAAAATGTTTGGGACTTGCAACGGAGCCAATAATGCTGCGTATGAAGCGAGGTATGTACTGGCAAAGCAGCCAATTTGGATTTGATTGGAATTAATTCGTTTCGCCTTCTCCGCAGATCCGTGGATAAAGAACTATCTGCGCGAGCAGTACCAACACGAGGAGCAGCAGCTCGTGCACAGCGACGATTCGGTCGAATCGTCTCAGGCGGCGGGCAAACAGCGCAGTGACAATAATAAGAACGGTTCTCCCACGACGCACTCGTCGCAGTCGGGGGGCGGCGCACCGGTATCGCGCCTAGCACAACCGAAACGCTCCAAACTGCTGTCGCTCGATTCCGAGCCGAATCTAAACGCCGGCCAGGGCACCACACCGGCCGGTCGGCAGCATCAGCATCAGGTCGGCAACGGTGGCAGCCCGTACGCGGTGCGCGAGTGTTTGTCCGAGTCGGCATGCCGACCGTCGCGCATCCCGCAAGCGATCGTGCACAACAACTGGAGCGCACCGCAGTCACCATTGCGCGGCCGGAAACCGTCACGGGCCTCGCAGATCCCGACGGCTCAACGGTCCGATCTGCTGAAGCATCAGCGCTTTGTCATGACGGGCGAGTCGCAGTTCGAATCGCGCCATGAAGCGCCCGTCGTCAAGGAATTGGTAGGAATGATATTATTTTTATGTTTTTGTGAAAAGAATATTCCTCTTTTTTTAAACAGGCTATATACACGTTGGTAGCCCTGAGCTTTATTTTAAAATAGTGTTGAGTCTTTGTCGCTTTTTCGAGATTAAAAATATTTAGAGCACTCCCGAAGACATTCCCATGATTGTAAGCCATTTATTAAAACGTTTAAACGTGCACTAATTCGTTAGCTAAAGACAAATTTACGTAAAAGCTTTCCTCTGTAGACCGTAATTCTTTGCAAAAATAAAATGCCCCCTAATTGTGTATGTTTTTTTTCCCCCTATTGCAGCCCCAGGAAGCCGTCCGGTCATCGCCCGGTGGAGGTCCACGGTACGGTGGCAAGCGTAAGAATGCCCCGCTGGTCAACTACGATACGCTTTCGTCGTCGACCAGCCGCTCGGAGGACAACAGCAACAGCAGCTACTACCCGATGGAGGACAATGCGAACAACGATCCGACGCAGCCACCGTCGCCCGCGTCACCGCTCTCGCCGATGGACGGTGGGACGACGGGCAGCGACACAAACGTCGTGGGCGGAGGCACCAAAGCGCACGGCTCGAACGGTAACAACAATCTGCCCGCCGGCGACACCTTTGGCGAGCGGCTGCTGAGCGAGAGCAATGGGGAGAGCGGTGGCGTCAGCGGCAAGCTGGACGAGATCGAGGGGGGCAGCAGTGATATGCACCGGAAGTCGCACCGGCAAAAGTCGCAACCTGCGAACCACGGGGACGCTGCTGGTGGAGGTGGTGGTGGAAGCAGAGACGGTAGCGGCGGATGGTCGAAAGACTGTGATAGTTCGATGGGAAGCGGCAACAGGGGCGGCGTGACTATGATGCAGTACGAAAACAGCGAAACCGGCAACCGGCAGCACCGCCAGCGATCGAAACACGAACTGATCGAGGCGAGCTACTCGGTGCCGACCTCACCGACAGGCGGTGGCGCGGAAACCATGGCCCACGGCCATGACCAGCAGCAGCAGCATCGCAACAACAACGAGATGAGCATCAACTCGCTGCCGACCAGTCCCGAGTTTCGCGACCAGATGTTCCGATACGGTGCTGCCGGTGGTGGAGCAGCTGGTGGCGGTGGCGCTACGGTCGATCATTCGTCGAATGGCGGCGGCGGTGGTGGTGGTGGTGGTGATACGAGCAGCGGCGAGCTAACCGGCACCAACCTGAGCTCGGAGTCGGCGGGTGGTGCCACTGGGGGCGGTGGCATTATACGCAAGTGCGATGCGGCCGGCTTCCGAACCAGCCGCTCGGAGGACCATCTGCAGCAGACGCAGCGGGACGGTGGCATCGGTGCGGTCGTTTCGATCGACATCGACGAGGACGTAAACAGCTCACTAAACACGCTGCTCGACACGCGTCACGACTCGCAAGAATACGCGGTAGGTTACTGAGCAAACATAGAAATTGTTGGGCACTTTTTGATAGTAATCAATAATTGTTTTTACATTTTTATTATTTTTTTTTTTTTGGTAGATGTCGGAACGGGAGCGTTTCCTGTGGTCGTATAACGCGCAGGTCGCTCCAAAGACAGGTGGCACCGGTGGCGATAGCGCGACCGGTGCCGTCGAACCCGGTGCCAACGTAGTTTCGCCACAGTCCTATTCTAGTTCGGTTAGCTCGTCGCCCCAGCGCTCCGCCAGCGACAGCCCAGCGTCACCTACCTCCGTTTCCAGCTCGGTTATGTCTTCCTCTGGTGGGTCGCGGGAGCACTCGCACAACGGGCACGGTGGGGCCGGTGGTCCAGGCATGGGTGGGTCCACCGTTGGCAACAGCACCTCCGGTGGAACGGGTGCATCCTCAGCAAGCAATCATTTCCATCAATATCAACATCAGCAGCAGCAGCAGCAGCAGCACCATCACCAGCAACATCATGCCCGGCG
>JXXA01013255.1:0-14540 GCA_000956255.1 Anopheles punctulatus | reverse complement strand
TAATTTATTCACTTCACGCAGACAAAAACTACACAACGGCAAACGGTAGGTTTTATCGGTTCTTTCAAAACGGTAGCGTAAGGGTGGTCTTGCTTTTTGGTACCCTTTTCGTTGTGAATTACAGACGACTGTGAAACGAGGAACAACGCCAAGGGGTACGGCTACGTCCAAGCGCCCGGGACAGGTACTGCGGTACAAATGTATCGAAAAAATTACTCCTCACGTATAAATGGTGATACAAATGTCAAATCCTTTTCGTTTATAATAGCTTGCTGCCACTACTCCGGCCAGGAGAGCCTCAACAACGATCCAGCGCTTAGGAAAGGTACTGATTTCATGCCAAAATCAAACATCACCCGTACGTACGTAACACTTTGCAATCTAACACTCCCGCAGCTGGCTAGTGGTACCACCCAAAAAACATCAAAGACGACGAAAGGAATGGGAACGGTAAGCGAGCGATGCGAGACACGATACTCCTGATGCTAATCGAATCATGTCCTTTTTCATTCACAGACCAATGCTCCCACCAACGGCAGAAGTACAACGGTATGTTCCGTCCGCACAAGGTTCTTAGCTAACAGCCGTTTGCGTCTTCTTCTAACGTATTTTTTGTCTCCTTTGTAGAAGGCTCAACGAACGATGCCACCGGTAAGTTGCTACACTGAAATAGGTACACGGCTAAGCGACTGAGTTATATTACAGATGATTACATGGACGACTGTCAAAGGAGCACAGGTTAGTGTTAGTAGCGAGCGAGTGCCGTAGCACCGTATGCTGCCTACTTAATGCTTCTCTTTGTTTGTTTTACATTTAATCGTCCAGCCATCCAAAACCACCACCAAAGTACGGGCCGTTCCAGAAGTGAGTTGAAAGGTAACGCTCGCACTCACGGCACCAAAACTGACGAAACATTTTCCCTCGTTGCAGAAATTGAAAGAAAGTAAAACGGTAAGTTAAGCCTCCGGTGTGGGAGGGTGGCAGGGGGGGAGGGGAGGGTGCTTTGGAAAGATCTCTTCTTATTCTTCTCGATACTGGACGGTAGACTCAGCGTGGAGCAGCTGCGATAACGACTCGTCGTACGCCGGTAACGACTGAAAACATGCTGCGTACAGTAAGCTGCTAATAATTTCGCTTTCAATACGTCCTACTCTCTACTGGTATCATTTTCGTGCAGAGATTTGAACCGAGGGATCCCCTTTCGTTCTACGGAATAGTGTTGTACAATGCACCTCCTCCTCCTCCTCCTCCTCCTGTAACTACAATTGCAACTACAACTACAACCACGACGGATGGCACGAGCAATGTGACTGCAACTACCGTGAGTCCTCGAGCATCTAACGAAACCACGACGGCGACCAACGCGACCACCAGCGATGCAGAGTACGAGGAAACGGTTGGCGAGCTCCCGGAAGGTGCTAACGACTATGAATACCCCGTCGAGGATGTCAGTACAGTGCGGGATAGTACTGCCGTCAGTGGAACTGTAACGCCGACGATGGAGCTGATTGCCACCAACGCCAGCACCAGCTCCACAACCCAAAATCCTAACTTGATTCGGAAGCGCCGTAAGAAGGTGACCACTAACGTCTCCACTACCACATCCAACCCGGGCGTGATGCGTGTGCGGCTGCGCAGAAAGAAAACGACCATCGCATCCGTCCTGAATGTGACGACGACAGCGAACGAAGTGTTCTAGACGTCATGATGGGCTGAAATTGATTACGAATTACCTACAAATAAATACAAATTGAGCAGCTACTAAGCAACATTAGACCATGCCTCTTAACATCCTGACTAAACACCGCCACGTGAAGGGTACTCTAAATTATCGATATCAAAAAGTCATTTTAATAATGGCGTAGGGTACGTAAAACCTTGCTATATTAGGAGCTCGTTAGGTAGTAATGGTGTTATTAGCTTATCTCTTACACCTCATTTATACAAACCGATCCGTCGCTCCTGTTTACAGTGTGCTATTTAATGTCGTACTGTACGGCAACAGCTGCCAGATAATGGAATTCAAATGGCTGTTTTTGGTAGCGTTCTTAGTATCGTTATTTCAGGTGAGTGTAATTGTTTTCCTAAGAAAACAAAAAGAAACTAACTTACTACACGGTCCTACTAACCAGCGATCCGTTTACGGAGAGATCCCCTCTGGCGAGCATCGGTTGGAAAGCTCAAATGCTTCTAAAACATGGAAATCATTGTTTTCTCCAAACTCAAAGCAAACTAGTACGAGAGCAAGCGTAAGTTCGGTAAGTGTGTGTTTGTGCATGCTACACAATTCTAATCTATTCTTCCTTTCATAGACAACGACTGTAAATCGCAGGACGGTAAGTGTCTGCTTTCTAGTTCTTACGGGATTACTATTTTCACCTTTAACTCAAACATTTCACCTTTAACAGCCGACGACTGTGAAAGGCGGTACACCGGCGCGAACGATGACTACGACTATGCGTTTCGCAAAGGTAATATCTTAGAGTGTACTTTCAGCAATACTCCTCTCATCTATTGTATTTCCTAACAGCTAGTTTCGTTTGGTACCACGGCAAGAACACCAAAAACATCGCCGCGAAATGGAGTTATACCGACGATGACAACGACCAAACGAACCGGCCAGGTATAGAACCCCATAAACCTCCAACCTCCAAACGTTCTGCTTACATTGAACATCTATTCCTTCTCCTAAAAGCTGGGTGCTATTGCTTCCTCGAGAAGAACATCAACGACAGTACCGCAAAAGGTAGCGCAATGTGCTTATTGTCTTTCCCTTCAGATGTACATTACAGCCATCTCTCTCCTCAACAGAAAACCTCGCCACGGATTTCGACGACGACCAAACGATCCGGAGCGGTACGTAACGATGGACTTAAAATCCGTATAAATCAACACCGAAAGGAATGTAAGTTAGTACATCCATTAACTGTGGAATATTTTTTTCTCCCCCAGATGGGTCCAGTGGGTACCTCCAGAACAACGACCAAGGCGCGTGGCGTACCTGAGGTAAGTGCAAAAAGTCGCCGAAAGAAGTACCCAAACACATTCTCTTTCTAACGTTCAATTTTTTTTTTACAGAAAATACAACAGGCTCAAACGGTAAGTAGGGATTCATTGCAAGAACAAATACCTCTCCACGTTGTGTCAAAATGACCGTCTTTTAGACACGACGTAGAGTAACAACGACAACGAAGCGTTATACTACTCAAAAGCCTGGCACCTCCCGACCTGCTATTTTGACTTTGAGTTTACTATACGCAATGCCGTTTCTGGTGCCGGAGACTACAACAACGACGGAACCGGCCACAAACAATGTGACCGATGTGGAGTACTATGACGAACTGACTGAATCTGCTCCTGTGGAGATGTCAGCGACCAACACGACCGACGCCGAAGCCGAGTACCAGGAAAATGGCACCGACGAGCCACCTTCTACGGCTAGCAACACTACCGAGCTTTCGGTTGGTGACGGTTCCACCGACAGTACTGCTAGCTTGTCTTCGACCACGGAATCAATCACCCTCACTAGCACCCGAAATCCTAATCTGATTCGGAAACGCCGCAAGAAGGTGACCACAACCACGGTCACCACTACCACCGCCAACAACCCACACATGGTACGAATTCTGCTGCGAAGAAAGAAGACGACCATCGCCCCCGTCCGCAATGGGACGATTCCCACGAACGAACTTATGATATGACCTTGAAGCGAGTGACCGCTGTCGGGATAGACGATGGAATAAAGATAACCAATAGAGCAAACGAAACGAGGGCCCGAATCTGTATCCTTGGTTCCTGCATCACTTTAAGCCGAATTTGTGCATACGACTAAGTAATCTAATAATGGAATATTAACCAAACCCGCGGCCATTATAAGTCGATTACGATTCGCTATTTCTCACTAGCATGATCATGAAGCGTATAATGATGAGCTTTTAACTGCAGACCACCAACCATCCCAGCTCATTTATACTGAGCGTTTCATATCCTACCGGTGCAGTGTAAGGTGATGAATGTAGTGAAGCAGTACGAGCACAGCATGCATCTGATATGGCTATTTATGGCTGTCTTGTGTGTGTCTCAGGTAAGCGCAGTCCACCACGAACGCACCGAAAAGTAATGCTGCTCCACTCAAATCCTGCTCTCAGTACTCTGCTCACGAAACGGAGCAAGCTGACGATCTTTGCACATCAGCAATCTCGTTCGAGTCCAAACAATGGCGAAATTTCAGAGGCAAAAATCCAACGTCCGCAGCAACACCGCATCAAATGGTGAGTGGCGATCATTTAAACGCACACGTCCGTGCGGAATATAGTTGAAATAATTTTACACATTCTTGATTTGTTGTAATACCTTCCGTAAAACCATAGACAGGCAAACGGTCGGAGACTTTCACGAACCGGCGTCCCAAGCTGATAATAGATGTATATCGCAAAGAATTTGTGGAAAGCTCATCTGACATGCGAACTCGTCTGGATTTTTTAAAAGAAACCTGTAATGTTTTTTCAACAACTCAACCGTAACTACCTTTGCAGAATAAAATGACACGCGCAAAGCGACTTATCTTCTAGTGTTTTTCAACAAGCAGAATAAATTCGGTATTATCTAAAATAAAAACCATCTTTCTAATCGCACCCTTCATAATGTCACAAACGGATGAAAGTTTTCAACAGCTTCCTGGCGAGCCCGGGGCAGTTCTGCCATTAATTCGAGCGCTGCTTGCATTAGACTGCGAAGAAAGAACACAACCATTGCATCGGTCAAAAACATGACAAGTACTGCTAAAATACTGCGGTAACTCATCGAGGGTGCGTTTAAAATTGATGTTATAAATGTTGTCTTACAAAAGAAAGCCTACGCTACAAGTTTCGCCCTGCATTACAAAACAATCACGGCTCGATCGATTCGATTTCTCGTGTGTACGGCTTGTACAAAGTTACGCTTATGTCATTCGAAACGTTTACAGCGTCGTGCGAGCTGTGTTTTCCAGATCGTTCCCAGTGCGGGCACCACCAAACGCCACACCATTACGTGGACTCCGATCCGTTTCCGCAAAAGGATGGATCGAACCGTAGGCAAGAATTGAATCATGATTAGCGTTGATTAGTGCCGACCTGTCAATAGGCTCAAACTCAACCCAGAACGTCACCTCAAGACCTCAATTCATCCCGATTAGGATCGCTGTGCGGATCGATAAACAGAGCGACCGTTGCGCAACAGCGAGCCCCGGCTGCTTGGCCCACTATCAGCAGAAGCCACCCGGAGGCCACTGTGCCAGTGGAAGCGTCCCCGCGAGCCAATCTTCACCATTCGATGCGCACACCCGAGCCTCAGCGTTAGCCCAAGCTTACGCAACAGTTGTCGCACATCCACCAAAACGCCCGATCGGTCGATCCGCGGTGGCAAATGACGGACATTTCTCTAGACAAACTTGCCAACCGGCGGTATCGGCATCGGCACTATCGATGCCATCGACGGTGGCATGATGATGTAACCGTGTCTGACCGACTTGGACACGAACGGGCATCTTCTCCAGCACGGCAACGCACGGCACGATGCAGCGCGTACTAACACAGCACGTTGTCACCTCAAATCGGTCACATTCCATCCAGTCCGTCTACACCTAGTTTTGCACAAACGCTGCGGCATAAAACCGCCCGTGCCATACCAGCCAGTGAAAGTGCGCCACCGCCAGAAGGATCGGTTGGGAAACTACTAATGGAGTGTTTTCACGAGACGGGTGCAGCCTCCGACACACACCGACTCCGACTCCGACTCCGGCTTCGGTAATTAGACAGAAAACTTGGTACAAAACGGTAATTGCTGAACGTAAGAGCGACAAGCCATCATACGCATCGTAATGAAAAGTAAAAAAAAACAACTACTCGTCCGAGAGGCACGACCGTTTACAGGAAAAAGATGAGAGAAAAAAAAACGAAAAATTGTCCATAACAACCTGCACAGAGGCATAATGCAGCCAAGGCGCATGTACAGATTTGATCGGCCTTTCGGTACCGTCGTTTCATAATGAAAACGGTCAACTTAGCGAACGCGCACCGAAAACCGAATCACACATTGCCGGCCACTCCTCCTCCGTTGACATAAATGGGGCCCCGTAAACGTGTCAGCAGCCAGGGTTGGGTTTTTCTCCCCCATAAAGCGATACTTTTCCTCCTGCCATTTCTCTAACGTTGTGCGAAATGCGTGCGACGCTCGCTTCACAATCGAAGCCATGCCGGCGCCCGCACTATCAAGCGATTAAGTGGCCACACTTTCCGTCACTAATCCATACGTTTCACCGGCCGTGTTTAATTACACGTGAGATAATTCGGGAAGCTATTTTTTTATTTTCGTTCGTTGTTGCTGTGCTTTGGTTTCAGTTGATAGTTTCGCGGTCTCTGTTCTCGGGCGGGAACGCGTTCGAGCGGCTTGTTTTTGACGCGCGTAACCGACGTGACGATATTTTTCACCAGCTCCATCGCGTTTTGCTCTCTCCCAATTATTGTGAGTCTATTTTTTCGCAAAATAGTTAGTCGGAGGTTCCCCTCCGCCTGGGGTGTTGATGGCGATGCTAATACACGTACGCGGGCTAAGACACTGGTTGGGTGGTGGCTTATGCAACGCTAAGCTGCGAAATGGTTCGAAACGTTCATTATCCCCTTACGCATGCGGGCGAGGTGAGGTTTGGTAATTATACATTTTTCGGGAACGATTTCGAACACAACCGCAGCGGTGGCTATCATTCAGCTGCCGTTGAGATGTAATTTTCTACCCGGTTCGTAATCGGGAAGCATAAGTGATCTTGCGACTAGAACCCGGCGCGTTTGTGTGGATGCACGAACTATGGCATTGTTTTTTTTGGCATCCCACTGCGCTCCAACACTCGGGCATGATCCGGCACGGATTCTAGTGCGAAACAGTGGAAAATTGATACGTCAAATGCGAGGTGAGAGAAGCGTTTAGTTGAATTCTCGTACCGTTAGCGAACACCGTGAATTTGGGGCCACAAATTGAGCGGTTCGAGTGGGGAACAACGTTTTAAAACACTGCTCTTGAAGAACAATCCGTTGCTTTATCTAAACCCAAGTAGAGGATTTTAAAAACGTACACGGTTTTAAATGCACTTCTCGAAGTGCACTCGAAAGTGGCTTTCCGGGAGAGAGGTTTCCGGTTTCAGCAGCATGTTCCACCTGCCCCCACACGGTAGGCCTTGCCCATTTCCTAGCCTCCTTTCCAACCAGCAACTGCCAGCAAATACGTCTTCATCTTGCGATCGAATTTGGATCAACTTCGTCCGAGGGCCGCAGATCATTTGGGCGTATCTATTCGTCCCCTAACGGGAACCGGCACACATTCGTAACGCATGTCAGACCCAATAATACTGTTACTTTACGACCACCGGCCGTTTTTTCGCCTCACCAGCAACAGAATCAATCACATTACCACCGTGAAGTATCCGCCCAGCGTGGGTTTTTTTGGTACGGGGTGTTCAATAAACGAAACAAAAGAGCAACAATAACAAAAGCAGCAGCATCACAGAATCCGTTCCCGCCGCGTGTGGATGAGATCACGCGCGTCGCTCGCTTCTGGCTCAAGACAAGGGGGGTTTAATTATTCCGCGCAGTAAAAATGTAAAACGCCAAACCCAGGGCCCCAGGGCGACAAACGCAACTTACCGTGCTTCCAGTTCGGTGAATCGTTTCTGGTTTTCCGGTCTGTTGATCAGCACCTGCAGCTGATCGTGCAGCGCCTGGGCGGTGTGCTCCGAGTCGCAGCGGTAGGCGTGCACGTGCAGCGGACACTTGGTGGCCGGATTGTACAGCAGCAGCGTGCAGGCGACGATATCTTCCGTCTGCACCGAGCAGGTGATCGCACCGTGCGGGATGAAGTGTTTGGCCGAGCCCTGGTGGTTACGCGAAAGCCGAAACAATGGTTAGATATGCGGCGCCAGCGGGCTGCTTTACCATCCGTTGACGCCGGCTTACCTGCACAATCTTCAGTCCTTTGTGCGAAACCTGCAGCGTGACCTTCAGCGGTTCCTGTTCCTTCGATTTCTCCACCATGCGCGGTATCATCGGCAGCAGGGCGCGCGAACCGCGCAGGGCTTTCGCTTCCTGGGCACCGAGAAACCACACGTAGTAGGATGCCTTCTGCACATCCTTGCGCAACCGTAGCGCCATCCTGGTAGGCCGTCCCTTACTAGGCACCTTCTGTATGATCGTATCGTCTAGCGTCTGGCACTGCGGAACGAAGTGGGCCAGTGTTTTCTTCACATTATCCGGGCAATCTGTAGGCGTGAAAAGAGCACACAAGAAAGGGGGAGGTTGATATGCAACCCAATTAGTAAACTGTGACGCAATTAACTTTTGGAGGCGGTGGCAGGCGAGGAGGAAGCGGTGTGTTAGAAAAAGATAATTACTTCGGTTGTTTTTGTGGATCAGATTAGTAAAGGGAGGCCATTGCTCAACGGTAAAGTGGAGCATGTTGGGAGAGCTTCCGTGGTAACTAGATCTATTTAATCGTTCGCCTGTTTTGTTTTGACAGATGATACCCCAATTCGCCCTGCCAGCAACTGCTTCAAGCCTAGCTAGATTATGGAATCAACTTGACCCTGTTTCAAACCGACTTTAGCACAACCACAATCCAGAAGATTTGACAAAAAGATCTTAAAGCGCACAAGTGTGGTGATACAAATCTTCAACCCAGAAAATCACAACAGCTCAACAGCTCCCAGGAGCCTACAATCTGATCCGTGTACTCAGTGCATGCATTGCACTCTTGCACTCACATCTGAACCGACCCGAGACAATTAGGAAACCAGGTCACGCACCAAATCACCGGCTCGTCACGGTTCCGGCAATTGTTCGCCGTGCAGGGAGCGCCTGTCAGGTGCTTAGGGGCACTAAGCGCTACCTTCTAATTTGTCGTCGCAGAGCAAAATTGCCTTCCGATGAGTGGTTTTTTGTCCTGCTGCGCACCCAGAAACCTAGAGGAATGTTGCAGCAATAAAAACATGTGACCTTTATTACCGTGAAACGTGTGATCGCGAATTGTTCTCAAAGCCCGTGCCCACGTCGCCGTGCTTGAACGAGTTCTGAAATTTCCTGAAAAGCGTCAACAGCCCAGCATGTACACGGTCGGCAATTTCCGCCATGAGACACGCTGGAAGCAAGAACTTTGATCTACAATGCGAACAATTCGTTCCCATGCGCCTTTTCCCCGCGAGTTCTTGCGCTTGCTGCTGCAGTTTCAGGGACACATCGCGTGCCGCTGTGTGATGGAGTCAAATTCTGCAAAGGTACAGCTGTATGTGAAGCATACGAATTAAAAAACAAAATCCAGAAACACGGCTACTCAATCCGACAGCCTCACCCGAACGAGCCCCTGGATTGCCTTGAGTTTTGATCTTGATTTTTAGACCGCTTCTCTCTAATGATCTCTCCACCATATCCACCTGAAGACCACCGCTCGCAAATGGCGGAGATTGCCATTCAGCGAGGGCGCTTATTTCTTCGGCTGTGCACTTAATTACAGATATCAATCTACACACACACACACACACCCTCCAGCTTGACTCGGGAAAGAAAACCATCCTCCCAGAGGTATGCGCCTCTGTGCCCCCTGAATGCTGCTGCCGGGCAATAATCTGGCCACATAAATCTCATGCTCCAATCCATCGGTGCATTTTTGTTGCCCACCGCTGGTGCATAGTTTTCCTTTATTGTTACAATTTTTTTATGTTGCTCTCTCTCTCTCTCTCTCTCTCTTTCTCTCTCCCCCTCTCTTTACCTTTATATCCCACTGTATCGCCATTAGGTGGACGCATTAGGTGGTGATGGAGGCAATGGCGCTCCAGCAATCAACAAGAAACGAACTCCCGGCATGTGGAGGTGGATCGCGCGGCCACTCTCGGTGGGAGGAAATGAATGTTGAGGAAAAATTATTGAAATATCTCATGATCACCTCTAGCGGGGTCTATTAGGAGCTGGTGGGCAATAATAACAACGGAAAAACACACACACACGCGGGCGCGCGCCCACAGCCTCCCTCGTAATATCCACAGCTGGTATGCAAAGCATGAGAGAATGGCAGCGGGGTCAGAGGGTGGCGCTAGCGCGCGGGGAGACGAGTATGTTGCAATCGCTGCTCATATGCGGCACTGCTCTCGGGAGCACACGCGAGGCGCATTGTTCGTCAATCTACATAATTTCCTCCCTAACGGATTGTACTAAGCCAACAAAAGAAAAAAAACCCCAAGTCGTTCGATCGAATAAAACGTTACTCGAAAAGGTTATGATTCGAGCTCCTAAAGGCTATCTAAAGGTTTCTGATCACTTAAAAAAACCCCCTTCTTTGGTTTTGGAACACAACTTCACACTTCACTTCATCAGTTATTATTTTTGTGATCGTGCACCGTGAAGGCCGTGGGAGCCTAATTTGAGCGGCAGCCAAATCGAGTCCGTGTCTCAAAACTCTCCTTCGTAGCACAATTTATATGCAATCAGTGCGTGAAGTGTGTTTTAGCCTACCGATTGAAAAATGTTTTTGTTATTAACACGTGTCAAATAAGTTTGCAAACCCTGGCCCAAATTTTACACCTTGCGCGCCGTCGTTTAGACGCATTTCTCCACTACTTAAGACAGTGTTGATCGAGGCACGTCAGTACCGCGAACCATCTCCTCCCGATTGCTGGATTAATTCCATTTAATAACATAACAAATCACTGCCTTCGGATTGTTTTGCGAATGGGCTCCCGAGAATGCTTCACCCAGCTGCCTTCACCATACCGTCCCCCCAAGCCGTCCACGGGCAACAAAATATCCATCTCCTCTCTCTCTCGTTTGCCAGTGGTGCTCGAAAGCCATTTATGGCTCATTTGGTAACCACCAACACCGCCGTTTAACCGCCGCAGGGTGTCCGTGGCAGTGTTTTTTTTTCTTTTTGCATTTCACCTCGTCCCGCCAAGTGCCAGTTTCTCGCCTGCCCTGCCACCCTTCACCACACAAATTTCGATCGTTTTTGTTTTTCCCCTTCAACAAACCAAGGTCCGCGAACCGCGCGCACATTCTGAACGAAGATCTTGGCGAACCAATTCCAATCATCCGGCAAATTGCATACGCGCACCATGAGTTCTGCACTGGCGCAGGAATTCCGACGCAGAAACCCTTCGGGCAATGAAATTATGCGCTCCCTTTCGCCGTCGTCGTGTTGCTGCGTTGCCATGGCGACGCACGGCATGGCTGCGGTGGCTGTGATGTGAAAGATATATCTTTCGGATTTTACTGCTTTATACCGGGCCCAACGCCAATAGAAAATGGAGCCCGTTGATGTTGGGTAGCCGTTCGGTGGTAGTGGTGATGATGCTACTAGCCGACTCATGCCACATGACGGTCGTTCTCACGATTTCAAACACTTTCCGCGCGGCGACGGGATGGAAAAAAGTACGATGAAAAAAAAAATGGAAAAAGCACCCAACCACCGCGGCACCACTTGAACACAAACACAAGCGTACCAGGAAGAAGAAGCGTGGCAAATGTATAAGGCCACCATGCCGCCACAGCACACCAAAAAAAAAAACCGAGCGTCACTACAACATCGAGCGTCGATTGCAACCGATTCTCGAAGGTTGTTGGAGCACGGGGGCATGAGTGGTTCGAGCACCCAACTCCATTTCCCAACTCCATCTAGTGGCCAAATCGAATGCGATTCCGCAACGGCTCGACGATCGGCATGCCGTGCGGAATCGGATAGAGCGTCACGTGAAGCCAATTTCAATAATCACTCAAAGCGCAAATGGTGTTGGGCAGGTCACGCGCACCCTACGAGCCCTCGGTCACCGACTGAGCTGCCGCGGCCTCCTGTCACGGACGCCGGAAACGTCATTATCAGTCAGTTTCGGAAATAAACCACGGTACAATGTTTCGAGCACAACCTTCTGTATCACTATATTATCTGTATTTTTACCAGATCGTGCCTCCAGACCTCGAGCTCATGCGCGGCTCGTGCTGGAACTGCTCACAAACTGTGGCCGGTTTGTGGAGTTTGATGCCGCATCACGTTGCTAAGGTTGCCCCTTTTACCCACGAACACGTGATAGAGACGTCGTTCCGACGTCAGGTCGTCAGGCAGTTATCGGACGCGTGCTAATTGTTGTTCCAAACATAAATGTGCCTCACATAACGAAGAAAAAACTCATCACAAAAACATCAAAATTGCGCACCAAAAAGGGCTCCAAACTGTACGTGAGAATATTAGGTTCCGGGATCGATCCGAGTTTACCTTTGTTTGTGAGAGAAGTTTGTATTTCGGCCAGTTTATGTTTGCTAGTGGAACATGCCTTGTTTGATTCGGTTTGGCCTATTGTATCTAAACGTGGTTATGTTTAAAACTTTTTGTTTTAACAAATAACAAAAGAATAGCTCACTTTGCCACTTTGCTTTGACTACAAAGGCAACTGTAAAAAAAATTCAAAAAAATGTTTTTCGAGTTTTTCTTCACACAATAAACATACACTCATGCAATGAATCTTTTGGCACATTTATTGTGTACAAGTACATCAAATGTAAAAAGCAATCGAGCGTCACTTTGAACCACTTAGCTTGCGAAGCGTTTCTGAAGCGTTTTCAAAGCGTTTGTAGCGATGGAGAGCAAAATCTCTCAAATCTAGCCTAATTTCGAACCAATTATTAAGAAGATTAACAAAATTCTCCTTGGATTTTAAGCGTAACGACCCGCACACAAACACCCTTTAGTAAAGTCAACAAACAACCGCTTGCTAAATAGCTAAAACAACGTGCCTACTAATCAATGATCGTTCAGCCATGATTGAAAACGAAATCCTTGAAATTCACTCATCACTCCGCTGCGAGAAGAAGCCAAACTGAAACAGAAAACAAACGCCATCACCAAAAGCTCGACCTCCCAGCCCTTTCGGCTCCCAAGCGCGCGGTGTGAAAATTCCATCCACCCGGACCTCGCACACTGTGTTTCCACCCACCACCGTCCGGTCCCCTCGGTCGGCTGTGAGTCGACGAAGATCGAAGAAAATCTCATTAACCAACCGCGAAATAAACAAAAACCCAATCAAATCCGCATCCGCGCACCGGACGCGGCGGTTCGGGATTGAAAAGTCGTACGGAGAAAAAAAAAACGAACAAACAAAAACCACCAGCCACCGGGAAAGCTCATGAGCTCCTCCGGACGGCGGTGGTATTAATTTCAATCACACCCAAATAGGTTACTCGACCAAGTGCATTCGCCCCGTGGATCGGCCAGTTTGATTGGGTCAACAACGATTCCCTCCGGGTTGGACGAATCTCATCGAAAAGTGTTTGAAAACTCCAAACAACTGCTTGAGAGGGAGGGAGAGCCAATGCAGGGAGCAATGAAAACAAACAAACAAAAAAATGCCAAACTCCAAAACTTCCGTTACCAGTGCCCAACGGGGTGGAAATTGGGGCTTTCCCAACGAAGGAAACAAACAAATCTCGCAACGCGCAACGAGAGATGCTCCACCGGCCCGAAATGGGTCGTGGTAAGTGTGGGAAGAAGGAAAGTGCTACCGACTGAAGGCATGTGAAGCACGCCACACCGTCCACGGTGGTTTATGACAGCTTGACACACACACACGCAGCCCGGGAGTGTTGTAAAATGCATTTCTAATGTCCGATGGTGAATGAAGTCACACGGATAAGCCCGTCGCCCGGTGCCCGTCGAAGGGTAATTAGCAATCACGTATGTCCGGTGACCTTTGCGAGACTCAGCGAGAGCGCATCATCATCATCACCATCGTCGTCATCGCCACCAGCGCAAAGCATGCGAACACGATCGGTTCGAACGTTTCGAATGGTTTGTGAAGGTTGTTTTATTTATGTTTTTTTTCTCCAATAAAATACGTCGTGTAAACGCCTCGGCACACTATCGATCGACACAGCAGCGGCGGCGGCACAAGCCAGGGAGGTTATATGGGCCAATCGGGGTCAATCGTGGCACAACGACCCACGAGAAACCGAAAGTACCGGGCGGACGCGTCGAGTCCGAGGATGACACCACATCCACTCGGCGCAGCTCGAGCTGAAGTGTTGCAATAGCCTTCCCACAGCCCTGGCCTCATCTGAGCCCGCAATCGGTTGAGCTACGCGCCGGTACGCCGGTTCGTGCATGCATGAAAACCACTCGGCGCGGTGCTCAGCCACCCAAAACCCTTGGCCAAAACGCCGAGCGCTGAATTCTGAGCATCTTGGGCAACGTGCGGTCGCGGATCCGGCCGCTTGCGTGCACCGACTGCATGAGCTTGGGCAACGCACCGCAACGAAACCTGTCTTCGGCTCGCTGGGCCGGTGTGCAAGTGCAAGTGAAGATCCAATTTGAGGAAATGATAATGATGATGGTGACGTTGATGGAACAGCAAAGGTGTGTCGCTCGTTCGTTCGTTCGTTCAACCCCACCCCGTTACAAAGGGGAGATGATATTGTGGCTTTCTTTCACTACCGCCACCGCCGCTTTTGTTGTCAACTCGATTCTTTAGCTCCCGGCTAGAG
>JXXA01013253.1:0-10860 GCA_000956255.1 Anopheles punctulatus | reverse complement strand
ATACAAACATCTGTCTCCCGGGGAACATGGTTGTGGTTCGGTGCTGCGAGTCAAACGCTCCACCGCCACCCCAAAAGACATGCAACAGCAACTGACCTCGGTGCTCGGTGGGCAAAAGTCAACTGATACCGACACCCCCTCCCAGATGTGGGCGTGCGAGGAACGTGGGCAAGGATGTCAATTAAAATTTATTCCCACCTCGCCCAGCCGGCAGCTGTTACGGAATTCATGTTATTATACCAATTAACCTGTCATTCTGACCGCTAAACATCGCACTATTTGTAAGCCCCCACCAGATATACTCATCCTATTCACCCTATCTATCCCTCTCTCGCTCTCTCTCTCTCTCTTGAACCCACAGCTTACACCACAGTCATCTGCCGATACGCTGGATAATGTTCGCTTCAAGGTAAGTTCTGATTCCGGCAACGCTCGATTGAATCCAAGTGTTGCCATGGAAATGAGCTACCCGAGCCAATCTGGGTGCGGTTTGCATGCCTTTCAGGCGCATCTATTCGTGCATCGCTTCTAACGAGCTAATCCTGGCTAATTTCAACCGATCCACACTCGTTCGAGTTCGAAGAAATAAGAGCGACATCTAATCCGAATGCTAACAGACCACTTGCTCCCCGCACCTCCATTAAAGCGTCCCCGCAGCATCACACCAGCGAGAGATTATCATTTCCTGTCGGTTTCGGATTTATGGCGAGAGAAATTTAAGCTCGCCTCGGACAGCACTCATCGTGCATCTCGTCCTGTATCCCGGTGCACATAACTTTCTTATCGACCCACGCCCGATACTGGCCCAGTTTCGTGTTCCCATCCCCGAGCGCAAGAAGTTTGCCATTGCTTCTGCCAATGAAGACACCGCCAGGGTGCAGCGTAGTGCTAAATTGAAACAAAATTAAACATTCCCTAGTTTTATTATTCCAACTTATTTTTCGTTCAATTCCGAAGTTGCTTCACCGCTCAATATCTAAGACAGCAAAGGGAGTCTTCGAAGTACGAACGCTTATGACGCTCGACCTTCCTGGGGGACGAGTGTAAGTGTAAGTTTCCGTACACGATCCGCTCGGATTGCTAGCAAACTCAAACCCGAGACGAGCCATGCGGGACCTGAAACTTCGGTTCACCCTGGCGCACATAAAAGTGTCAGGTTTTATCATCGAATTTCAAAAAGCATAAAACGTCCGGAACACTCCCTCCCCGCCCGGTGCATGAAACGAGACGCAGACGAGGCGAACCGAGCTCGGAAAGCTGGTCAATCTACGCCCAGCGAGATGACAGTTCAAACCGGCTCGTGCAACTTTCAATGCAGATTGTGCCTCGCTTCGTACCCAAAGTACGAGGCCACAACCTCAGCTCTCGATATAAATAATTAAATCCACAACTAACCAGACAAAAGCACTGAGTACTGGGTAGCCCCCATGAGTACCCCGGGGAGGCAAGGTAATGGTGTTAAACTTTGGCACTGCACTGCATCTACCTCCAGCTTCGGCAGCCAGGACCTCGGGTTTCAGCTGAGTGGAGCTAAAATTAATGCTAGATTCATTATACACAGTTCACTGACAGTGACCATTGCTTCGGAAAGTCATTACGTTGTAAAATGGTTCGGTTTTTCATATCATTAAGCGAAAACGAGACCTAGCGCCCTAGCGATGGTTCTGGAAATCGAATTTTCAAGCTCGCTTACCGTCAAACTCGCATGAACAAAGCACTCCGTTTGTGTTTGGCGACTGTTTTGGACACTTTACGACGCATGTTATATTGAGCCACAGACGTCATTAATTTCTTTCAAACGAGCAAGAGAAAGCTGCAACCATACCCGGTACGGGACTGGAAAAAGACCTTTTACTGTTTTAGATCCAGCCCAGAGATGGCAAGCATGTTACTTTGAAGTATTACAAGCTTTCGATAAAGGTAGGAGTGCAATGAACGTGTTAATTTGCACGCTTTCAATTCAATTTCGATTCATTTTTTGAGAAATAATTGCCGCCAAACAGGAGAGAGATTAATTTTGTTTTCATTTTTTCTAATGTCCACCCATATCCAATTTTAATTAAAAATGTGTTGTTTTCTTAATCGAGCAGCTCTAAGAAAAGGTTTGATTGATTGAATGAAGATTGTTTTTGTACATATCAACGATCACAGTTACAAGACAGTCAAGAACACATTTTCATTCCATTATCTATCTTTTCACTGAGTTAGAGATAATCGATGGAGTAGTTGTTATATCTAAATCCAAATTTATACTACAATTTCAACAAATCTACGTGTCTTGCAGATATAAAAGAAACATCAAGCATCAATGCTGCTCAATGCAAATAGAACCCAACATTTTCCAATATAAGGCCGATAAGTTGATTCGAATTTTTACAACACAGTGCTTGCTACCTTCTCAAACTCATAGTCAGTTTATTTGTATTTAATTTACATTTTCTGACCAAAAGCCGTACCAATCTCCAAACAAAACAGTGTGTAAATCACGTTCGATGAAACAGATGGAAGTTTTGTAAACAAACTTGCCCCTCCCCCTTCCTCTGTCTTATGCCACTTTACACAAGAAACTAAAAGTAAAATAGAGGCTGCCTGTGCGCAGCTCCTCTTAACCTATCTCTTAACCTTGAAAGGAACGTTCCCATCTCGTCTGGGTGTCGCGCAATCGGGCCGCTCTTGCACAATGTCACCCAATTACGTCTCACAGAATGTGTACCCAGTGGTGGTTTTGATCCAGTCCAGGTAGGAGGCAACCCTAGTGTTTACGGCTGGAAATTTGGACGCACAGGCTACTCCGAAGCCCACCACACCGATGTCGTACACGAGCTGGCTGTTGGGGTCGGTGTAGTACAGCGGACCGCCGGAATCCATCTGGCACGTATCGTTCCCGGCCGCGAACGTGCACAGCTGGGAGGCCAGAATGGTTCGTGAGAGCTGCGTCGAACAGGTACTCGACGGTACGCCGGCCAACGTCGTCTGGAGCAGCTCGTCCGACTGCGGCGCACCGTAATCGATCGTACCCCAGCCCAGCGCACTGAGCCGCACACCGTCGAACGAGGACGTCGCGTACCGGAACGGCAGACAGACGCGCCCAACGCCTTGGTTGAAGACGATCGTGCTGATGGTTTGCACCATGGCGATATCGTTCGTTTTCGCCAGCTTGTCGTAGCTTGGGTGCACGAAGAAGGCACCGGCCGGGTAGACGTTCGAGTAGGGCGTATCGGTGCCTATTTTGATGTTCTGATCGCCCACCAGCACAACCACGTCTGCAATGCGCGTGTCGATCAAACAGTGCCCTGCCGTCAGCACGAATCGCTCGGTGACTGTAATGGAGAGGGAGCGAAGGGATGTGGCGTCAAGACAGCGAAACCGGGAGGAGGGCTTACTTACCGATCGAAGCGCCACAGAACAGAACCTTAGTGTTTTTATTCACCAGTGCCGCCATCATCGGGAATTCGTTCGCTTTCGTTGGATAGCCACCTACGATCGTGGGCTACAAGCAGAACACAACGAATGAACGTCTTCTTTCGACACCTTCCGCGATTAACTTACCGTCTTGCGCCGTCCACAGTCACACGCAATCTTGAGGGCCGTAATTTGACACTTGAACCGGCCTCCCGTAGTGCTGGTACTTCCAAGCAACGCCACCACCAGCTTGTTGTACGAGGTCTCCACGTTGAAGGTGGTCGTACCGCAGCGTATCTGAGCATCAGCGAGCAGAGGATCACCGCTTCGCGACACCGCCAGCTTGTCGTAGTAACACCCCGTACTCGACGGCAGATACATATCGTAGCACTGCACGTACAGCGTGTGCCCAACCGGGGCGTTCACCGTGTACCGACACTTGGTACCGGGCGTGTAGTAGTTGGGAAAATTCGGCGACTGTATAAAGCTCGTCTGGCCGGACGTGTAGGTGTACGTATAGTCGCACGTGCCATACTGCCCCGCAACGATCTGCACCACCGCCAGCAACACTATCACACCACTGGGCACCCGAAATTTACTCTCCATCTTGAAGTTCGCGCCGAAACTACCCGCTCGTTGGCGAAAGTATTGGCATTATAAAGACCCGTTTGTCTCGCTAACGCAATCGCAAACCGGTTGGATCATCATCGGCCATGTTTGGGGCGGTGTAGCCGAGATCGAAAAACAACTGATCAAACAATGCGCCAGCCAGCCTGCCATCGATCGGGCGAAGTGTTGTTGGGTAGCGCTTTGGGAAGATGGGTTTTTAAATACAGGCAATTGTCGTTGCGGTAGTACAACCATCCTCATTCACGTAGCGGCTCGCGAGGCGCGTGCCAGACATTTGCCAAAATGAAGACAAAACAAAAAGTCCCACAAAAACACGCACCCACCTCAGCAACCAAACAACAACAACTTACGGATGTGCGGACTTCAGCCCCTGACCGACATCCAATTCAAAGGTCACTGTTTCGATCGAACATGTGAGCCAGTTGGAGCAGGATAAAAAAAAACAAAACAAAACAAAAAACAAAACATGTGTTTTGAAAGTTTCAAAACGAGCAACCATTGTTTGCTATCGCTCAATCCCACAGAACACATCGATCGGTTGTTGATGGTTCTGGGAGGGGAGGGGGAACCTGGAGCTAGCTGGTTAAGATAACAATCTATCTTGTCTTCGTTTATCACACCAACGCGTGCAATAACACCGACCGTTCGGTGGTGCGATAAGCGCTCAGCTACCGCTCAGTCCGCTCGAAAATCTTGCGATGCGCGGAAGTAACGTTCTTTTCGCTGTCGGCCTTTTGGCGGTGGCCTTAACCGCCGGACCGACCGTGGCCCAGTTCACCGGGTGCGATCGGCAGAAGACGCTCGTGGCCGGTGAGGTGTACTACGTGGAGACGCCCAACTTCCCGAACTACTACGCGAAGGGCACCAACTGTCGCTGGCAGCTGACGGCCCCGGTCGGGAATACGCTCTACGTCAACTGCTACGACGTGTATCTGGCGACGGTGAATGGAGCTGCTTCGGTAGGCGTGTGTCTGAGGCACCCCATCGACTAATGATGCGCTCGTGCTCGTTTCAGTCCACCGGATGTACCGCCGATCGGTTGGAGATCTCGCTCCAGAATGATCCCACGCTGCAGTACGCGACCAAGTACTGCGGGACACGAACCTTCACGCTGGATTCGACGGGAAACCGGGCTGTGTTTGCACTGCGATCACCAACCACCTCCACCGGGGGAAGGTTCCGGTGTCAGGTGGTAGCACAGGCGCCCAAGTGCCGTTGCGGACTTCGCCGGACGTCCAAGATCGTGAACGGAGTGCCAACGCTCGTCAACGAGTTCCCCATGATGGCCGGACTGGTAGACTCCAAGTCGAAGGCTGTGTTCTGTGGAGCGACGATCAGTAAGTTGTCCGTTGTCCGCAACGTCTTCATCCAGTAACGAAGAACTCCGTATCTTCCACTAGTCTCCGAGTATCACTCCATCACCGCTGCGCACTGCATGGCGGGACGGAGTATCTCCGCGATAGGGCTGCTCGTCGGTGATCACAACACCAGCGTCGGTACTGATACGAGCTACTCGAAGCTGATGCTGCTCGCCTCCTACACCAACCACCCATCGTACGTGGCCAGTCCGTCCCGCAACGATATCTCGATCGTGCGCACGGTGGAACGGATCATCTTCAACGCCGGCGTCGGACCGGCCTGTCTGCCGTTCCGCTACTCGTCGTCCAATTTGGCGGGTTCGGTCGTCGAAGCGACCGGCTGGGGCACGACGGACTTCGGTGCACCACCCTCGACCGTACTGCGGAAGGTATCGCTCAACGTGATCACCCCACAGTCCTGCCAATCATCGCTGCAGAATGTCTTGGACACGCACATCTGCACGTACACGGCCGGCAGGGACACGTGCCAGTACGATTCCGGCGGTCCACTGTTCCTTACGACCGGCGGGTACGTCTATCTGGTCGGTGTCGTCAACTACGGCATCTCGTGCGCATCGACGAAACCATCCGTCAACAGCCGCGTCACTTCCTACCTGTCGTGGATCCAGAGCATGACACCGGGCGTCACTTACTGCTCACCGTAAATTTTGTTCGAATAAAACCATCATCAAACTGTTGCAAATCTGCATAAACGTGTGTGCGATTCCGTTCGAAAAAAACAAAAAAAAAAACAAAAACTCACCTGTCAAAACAAACGCGATCTGCGAGCTTGCCCGGATGAATTCGTGAATGTTAACGATTGTCAAACGGAACGATCGTTCATTTACTTAGAAGATAAACATGATGCTCACCATGGGCGCATGCGCGCACACACCCGCTCACCATTGATGAGAACGGTTTTGTTTTGAACATCGTTTCGTGCGGAGCGTCTTCTGCGCAAGGTGGTTTTCACTGACACAACTAATCACCACCACCTAGAAGATGATCTGATTTGATTCAGCAGCGTCTTAACGTAGATTCATAAGAAGTAATTTGATTTTTTTAAACAACTTAAGAAAAGTATACACAGCCGCAGAACTGAAACTAATTTAATACTAGGTGAGTCCAAGTTTTCCTTAAATTTTCCTTTTCGCTTTAGTTGATAATTTTAAATTGATAAAAATTGTCTTAACACACGTCTCATTATTTAATAAATAATATATTAAATCATATTTTTAAAAAGACATATTGTAAACACCCTTTTTATGTCTCGTACATTTTGTATAAAATAAGTGAATGATCAATTTAGAGTAGAATAATAGAGAAGAATAATAATAAGCAGAATAATTAAAAAAATGAGGAATAATAAGAGGAATGAAATATTACATACAGCCTCAGAAAAGTCATAAAACATTTATTCTCAAAATCTCACCAACTCTTTCCCATAGTCACCGGACTACCAACAAACGCACCTTTCCTCACTGACCAGCACAACCATCCCTGGCTGCCACGATGGTCAAGAAATGCGATGAACACTCCTTCGGTTTCGTAGAGCAAAAAACCCATCGTCCCGATCACCAAACGAGCTCAGTCGATCGCGAGTTCTAACCCGTCCAAGATCGCGAACAAACACGCTACCCCTTTGGGGAAACAATTGGTTGCAAAACTAAACCCCACCCCCGCTTGTTGGCAGTTGATGTTTTCCGGTGCTAAAAAAACGTCAGTGTCGCTAGCCTCACGATGACCAAAGCGGTGAACGCCGGCTGGAAGCTGGATGGTGACGATAGAGGTAGTACGATCGTGGAAATAGTGTCCCTCCGTTTAGCGCTGGAACTATCCCCCGGGCCAACCCCGCTCGAGGGCCAACGAGTTACACAATTTCAAAACCCTTCTTATGCTTCTTATTGCGCGTCATATACGGTTACAGCCTGCTGCGATTTCGCAATTTTCGCCATTTTCGTGTTTGCGGCAGCAGCAGCGGACTCTGTGTGTGCCGTGGTTGTGTATATTGCGTTGCTTGTCGTATTTTTAACCGTACACGCCAAATCGGCAGCGAAAGTCAGCGAAGTGACCGACGACCGACGACGATGCGGCCGGTGAACAAAATGGAAAACCGAAAATTCGGCACGCGTTTGCATGTGTTTGTGACCGACTCGGCTCAGCTGTGAAAACGGCCGCAGGAAGTGTGTACCGCCGTGGCCGTGAAAAGGGAGGCCGGAAAATTTAGAACGAAACGAAACATGCACAAGCAGGCGGTAGATTATGAGGAACGATTGCACATCGGGCATTTGTATCTGGGTGGACTTTGTTTTTTTTTTTTTGCTTGCCCTCTTGCCAACCGTTCACTTCCGTGAGGTGAAAAAATATTGGTTTTATGATATCCAAAGGCATAACATGATGTATGAAGTGTTAACATCGGTAGATTACCGCTTGTCATGTGAAGGGTTATTGGTGATTCAATTTGACAGAATGAAAAACCATTTTCTGCTGCTGCGGGATATGAATCCCTTAGAGTTATCCAGGAAGCTATTTCGTGTACCGTAAGATTCACGCAAAAAAATTTTTTTTTTTATTACAAATATGACATGAAGTTGGCCAATTTGATATTGTTTTAGTTTCATGAGAGTTATTACACATTTTCGGCTAGTTAAAAAACAATTTTATGTTCATGACAGGCTGTTAAATGAGGAAAATTGAAGAAAATTGCATTCGATTTTAACGAACATTGTGCTATCTAAAGATGAATACTATAAAAATCATAAAAAAATATACAAGATCCATTATTTGCTGGCAGATTTGGCAGTTACGAAAATCCAAATCAAAAATATGATCAAACATCATGAATGATTACTACACATTAGTGCACGAAAAAATTAAAACATCCAATCAACTGATCTTGAAGTTTATTTCGATCAAAAATAGTTCTTCACTAGTACCGCCGGGGGCACCAAAACCCACATCAAACAGCGTCATTAGTGAGGAACACAAACGCGCTGCTCATTACATCAGCGCCCTTACACGCCCCGAAAAACCGTCGAATGAATTCAATCATTACCGCGAGTGATAGATTCAATTTTCACCCCGATGCACCCCGGCGCTGAGCGTGCCGAAATTTGCCGTGGCCGTGTAAAACACCCGCAATCAGTACGCGACCAGATGTGCTTCTCCAGAAGGGCACGTTTCACCTTAATTGAAGGCACGGAAAACTTTCCCCTCGGGCCGCTCGGGCGCACCCGGCCGCTTTTAAATTCCGTGCCACCGTACGGTGCAGCACACTAAATGGCACAGTGCCGCCTAAATTACCGCCATTGGAAACCAGGCGTCGTGCACGAGGACGCTCGCGTCGTAGTCTCGCGGGTGCAATAAATAGAGAAACGTGGAGGAAATTATCCACCATTTTCGGGCCAGAGTGGAGGGTGAACCGTCGTAAATCCCGCCGACAGGAAGGGCGAATAAATCTTGATACAGCCGGACCGGATGTGCGCTCTGTGTGTGTGTGGGAGTGTGGGAGGAGTGGGGAGAAGTTCTCTTAATCTACTCGTTACGTTCCGCCAGGGTGTTGCGGATTGTGTATTACGAGCGAATAATTGTGCATAATTGCTTGCTCGATCCGTGGTTTTGGGAGGGTTACGGTGTTCCTTTCGCTTCCCGATGTGGTCATTGCTGGTGTCCCATTTCCCACTGGAACTGGGTCCTGGGGTAGGCCTCTCTTAACGTCCATTTTTACGTCCCGAGACCGCGGAAACGACTTCGATCCGAGTTAGAACGAGTCATTACCGAAACGAACCCGGTTCCCGATAATGTTACCACGGCCACGACCGTCGAAGAAAAGCTCACCACCGAGAGGGTTATAACTTTGTTTCGCCGCTTCTTCCCACGGGGGGAGACAATCAACCATGCAGGACGCGAAAGCGCGAAAAGGCGGAACGAACCAAACCACGAGAAGGAAGAAAAAGGCTTCACCAAGATCATAAATATTCGCTACCGCACGCTATTAAATCTTGCCACACGGCATCACTTCACTCACAATCAAAACCCGGCACCAATGCGAGCAAGCGAGAAAGCCACTCAGAAAGCCCATGGGCAGGATGGGCACCCGGTTTCGTCCGGGAAAGGCACTTATAAATTATGCACCAGCTTCGGAATTACACCGGCGACTAGCGTGGCGTCTCAGCGAATACCGACACGGGAGAGCATTTTAAATAATTTAAGCGTACCGTGCCCGCCCGGGCATCATTTCTGAGCTAAAAGGGAAATGGAATGGGATAAGGGGGGAGGGGTGTGGTGGGCGAAACAACAATGCGATTTTGTGTTTTCCGCGGCACCGAGGCAATGGGAGCGTTTCCCATCGAGGCCCGCACGAGGCGGAACAGTCATAAGAAGCTCATTTAATAAGTTTCGTGCCCATAAATCCGAATGTTAACGAGCCCGCGAATCTCACCTGGGCTCGTCGGCAGCTCGTCGGGGCCCTCGCTGCGGAAGCGATTGTCATAATCTTCCCCGAGCGGGTGCGCGCTCGGCTCGGTAAAAAGGGGTTTGTCGGAATCGTTATGAGTTTTCACAAAAATTACCACTGTTCTTAAACTCGCACCCGAACAAGGCGGTTTTTTTTACGCGCTCAAAGACGCCATATTTGCCCTGCGAAAAAGGCATATTTGCCCTGCTGCTGCGGGAAAAGATATGAGGTTGTTAAAATCGTAAAAAAGATTGCTAAAAGAATGTAAGCAGCGCGCGACAAACTCACGCGCCGCATTAGGTGCCTTTTAAAGTGCAGCCGTGCTCGGGACGGGGTTTAGGATAAAAAGGAAGCTAAGCTCTTAAAGCTCCCTTACAGCCCGGTGGCTTTGGTAACGGGGAACGGATTACTTGGATTGTGTTTTTTCTTTCTCACCTGCTTTGAGTAGGGTGGCGAGGAAAATGCTCTAGGAAAATAGATTACCGTCTAATGAACGGAAGACCACTCTCGGCATCCGATTGTTTTCCCGGTACTGCATTTCAATTATTCAACCCATCGGCTAGCACTGGTGCTGCAGCAAACAACCCCCTCCTCCGATTACACGAAGTATTTAAGCAACGTTAAAACGTTCCGGCATCGTTCCACCTGCAGCACACACTCAACACAAACACTCCCGATGCCAGCGTAACAATGTGAGATACCCAGATTCCACACGTGGCTCCGCTTTCCTATCGCCGAGATTGATACGTTTTCTCTTTCGTCCTTTTTCACTCCCCTTTGTTCTCCGCTGGGGCACACGTCGGTAGTATTTTGTAGTAATTTACTTTGCAATCCAGCAAAGGCTCATAATTCTGGGCGGCGAGCGAGACGAACGTGTACCATTATCTCGCCGCCGAATGAATCCGTTTCTGTATCGTTCTGCACGAACGGTGGCTTCTGTTTGGTGAGGAACTTCTCACTATGCACCTTTTCCATTATTTTTTGTCAGTTATACATTTTTTCATATTTTTAGGT
>JXXA01013251.1:0-12805 GCA_000956255.1 Anopheles punctulatus | reverse complement strand
CCATCTCGGTTCGGAATGGAACGAACGAAAGCCATACTTCAAGTCTCGTTGCGTCGCGAGTATGTGGCGGCAGAAGCAGAAGATTATATCGGCAGAAGCAGGTTTTTTTGCGGAAAAATAGAGGAAGATTACCTCCAGCATCCCTTCCTCGCCCATCACCCGAAAGCCATCGCTTTGAAGGCAAGAAAATAGCGTTTGCAGTAGCACAATATTTTGAGCCGCTCGCTTTCGCCACTCGCTCCGATCCGTCGTTTGTTTGTTTATCTTTTCGCTGGATTTATGGTATGAAATTGTGGTTTCATGCAGTGGATGCAAAAGGTATAGGTAGAGAGGATACACGATGCGCTGATCGCGAATTTTATGCCCAACCGTGAGCGGCCCGGCGTGTGCAACGGAAATGCGTCGCTTGCATTTTATTTCTCCGCGGTGTGTGTCGCGTTTTACCGTGCTGTGTGCCTTGATGCGCAAAGGAAATGATGTGATATTTTTAATTGACTTTATTTACAGCCCTCTTAAGAGGGTTTCAGGTAAATTTTATTCTTAAAAATAAATCATAATTGTGTACGCCTCCTTTGCGGTACAAAACGGCGTCCCTAAGAGGAACGCCTTGCTGAGGAAATAGGAACTAAGGAGGACGTTTCTTTCCAACACACCTGTCACGGTTCACGGCCGTCTTCGGAATCATAATTTGGGCTGTTTTACCTTCACTTCACCGTGTGCGTTTATCATCTGTGCGTGCCGTTTGATGTTTTCAAACGCATACCGACACCGGATGGTGCCTGTGCCTGTGCCTATCCATCATTTGAGGCACCAACGACTTGAGACAAACGTTCCCAAACATACCGAAAACACGGTGCCTGTCAGAAAACCAAAAAAATAAAAAATAAAAAACAAAAAAAAAGGTTAAGAAACATCGTCCGGTTTTCGGTGTTCTAGTCGCTCTCGGGTTGCGAATCTTGCGGGGAAGGACAGGTAGGGCGAGGCTCGTCGTGTGGTTTGCCGGTTGCTTTTCCCCGCAAGGGCAGACAGACAGGCTCATCGCGTAGCCCGTAATGAAGTCATCAGGAATGGATATGGTTGGCTAACTTTTCGACCCTCCGTCGTCGTCGTCGTCGTCGTCGCGCCTTTCGTGGAGGCAGTGGCTTTGTGTGTATGTTTCGCGTCTTAATTTGGTGTGCTCGTGTAATGCCCCGCGGCTGGAACGGTGGGTTTGTTGCAAGCCAAGGCGAGCCAAAACAGCACCGAACCGCTTCGGAAACTCCGCTCGAGGAAGCGTTTCGCGCTCCAGAATGGTTCTAGGGTGGTGGTGGTCCGAAAAGCAGTTAGCTGTCATTCTTCGTTGCCGGGTTGTTCTCTAGCCTCCGCGGCATACCTACATGTCGGTAAAATTCATCAACTCCCTCCCTCGAGCATCTAGATGTGTGTGAAGCAACCCGCTTACCCACCCTGCAAGAAGAGTATAGGTTAGTGTCGGCGTGTTGTGGCCGGCAAATGGCAAACGTATTAATTAGTGTCTCGTTTCTCGTGCAAAACGAGCTCTATCGCGCCAGCACCACCGCGAACGTTTTGGGCCGAAAGACGGCGAGACGTGAATTTGAATCGCAAACAGCCCTCTCTCTCTCTATCTAGCTCTTCAACCGCAAGCTCTGGTCGTTGGAGTTAATTCCCAGGTGTAACGGATTGTTGGCGCAGCCGTCAGATCATCCGTTGGTTAGTTTAGTGAAGTTTTTGGGGCTTTTCGGTTGAAAGCTTGTTTCGGGGTTTTTTTTCTTCCTTTTGTTGGAGCATGGAGTAATCATGATTTTAAGTGCTCGAGTGTGTTTCTTCCTCTTGATGGTCGGAAGTGCAAGTTGTATATTGCCCTGCAAAGACATGCAGAGGTTTTTGGATTAGTTTTCTTTTTTTAAATTTTAACTTTAAATGCTAACGATAAATCGTGAAGCTTGAGTCGGCGGCTTGATAAGTATTGAATTAAATATTGCTCTATATAGCTCCATTCAGCTCTAAAATCATTTTCTTTAAACTATATTTGTATAATGCAGGTTTTCGACGTTTAGCGATTTTATCACCACAATCGGCGAAAATTTCTTTTTGTAATAAATTACATAAATTTATCAAATTTTCCATTTCATATTATCTGAATGTTATGCTTTTAGAACTCTGAAATATATGAAGCAATCTGATATATAGAAAATAAATATCCAATATCATATGTGATTGCCATTTCGATTGATTTGGCTTGCCGGATTGCAAGTTCTTAATATTTTTAATTTGTTTTCATGAAACTATTCATTAGTAGTTTCATAATTTCATAATGCATGGATGTTTCCAAAATAAAATCGAAATAAAAGTAGGTTCGTCAGAAAATCGTCAAATGGGAAGTGAAAATCCCAGGAAAATCGTAAGCAAAATTCTTGGAAACGTATTTCAATTTGAACCCAAAAATTATCTCAATTCTTCGATATTTATAAATTCCACTAAGGTAGAAATAATTACTTGCGCTTATCCGCACGTATCGGACGTGTTTTCTGCATGACTCCATGCCCTTTTCCATACCACCACGAACTTGAAAATCCATTTTCGGCGGCCATAATGTGCCGGGAAGTGAGAGCGCATTTGTGTGCGTTTTGGCGGCCCACGTCAGTCCTTCCGGGCACTTGTGTAAATTATGCTGGCGAGAGAAAAAAAAATCCACACTTGGAAAGCCTCCCCCCATCCGTGTTCGGTACGTTTATTTACGTGAAACACGCCCCTCCCCCGCCAACCGTTTCGACGTCGGTCGGAAAGACGATTTGCCTTAGGGCTAGAGACTCTTTATGCAACTGCATGCAACTCCTGCCACGCACCAATAGAGTGCATCATTGGGCGGTAATAAAGAATGCCTAAAAGAGAGAGAGAGAGAGAGGGAGAAAGATGTTCCTCCTGCCGGCTGTGTACACAAGGCAGCCCATAGCTGTTAATGCAACGAACGGAGAGAAAAAAAGAAGAAAAGGGGATTGCAAAAAGCACCCCCAGAGCCTTCTTTGATTGTGTTTCATCTCGCTCGCTTCGATTGGAGGACCACACTTGTACACGCGCACGTGTGTATGTGTGTACGCGCGAATCCTTGTGCGAAGGAAGAATCATTCAAACGAAAGGGAAATCTATCCGTCGCTGTGTGAGCTGCATCCTCCTTGGGAGTACGTTCACTCCTCCCCTTCGGCCAGCTTCGGCGGGACGGTGCGATTTTTAATTTCCATTGGCAGGGAGGACGAACACAACGAACCCTCCTCCTGCCGCTGGAAGGTAAGGCGCACTTTCGAGCCTTTTTTAGTGGATGCATTGTTTGCATGTCGGTGTGTGTCCTTGTAAAACCCCATCATGGCCGACTGCGGGTGTCGGTGCAAGAAAAACGAACTCGAAAGCGAACTCCCTCCCATGACAAGGGAATGAGATACGCGCACGTATGTGTGTGTGTGTTCTGCATCGTCGTCTATTCACCGCACTTTGAAGGATTCTTGTCACTTTTGCTTTCCATTGCTTCAAATTTGCGATGCACAAGCCGTCATGTGTGTGTGTGTGTTACTTTTAAAAAAGAGTTATTTTTTATTTTCTAACGCAAGCAAATGATGGCGTGGTGTCGCACGGGTAATGGCCGCCAATGTGTGTATTTTAGACACAGGCTTTAGAGAAGGAGAGTGAGATCACCCCCCCCCCCCCCCCCTCACTTGCCCGCCACTACGATTGGAGTGCTCTCGAGCAGAACCCCGTTTTCCCCTATGTATTTTCCTTTTCCACATCGGAGACAAGCAAAAAAAAAACTAAACACACACTCAATGCAAAATCCAACCACCAAGCTCTCACACGAAGAGTGGGAGAGGAAACGGGTGAATTTTACGCCATTTAAGTTCATTTTCACCCCCCTTCACGAGCTGCCCATAATTTTTCACGCCTCTTTCGGGCGGTGAAGATGGCGACATTTGTGGCTCGTTTCGCGCGTGCATCTTTTGTCGACATGTCCGCTCGTTCGGGTCGCGTTTCAACACAATGGCCGGATTTGCATAACTCCTCCGCTTGCATGTCGTGACACGTGCGTGCCACGTCGTCCTTAAAGAAAATATAGAAGGACAAATGAGTGCTCAATGCTCCGCCCCCGCGTACGCTCTCTGCTGAGGAGGACGGTTTTTTTTTATTTCTTATTTTGGAAACCCGCACTGCCAGGAAGAGTCTTCATTTGCTCTTTTACAACAGCGCTCGCTAATCCAACCGGGGAAGGATGTATTCCCCAGGATTTAGTTTGCGTACCGCTGTACCATCATCAGCTAAATTACTTGGCTAAATCGTACAACGGTTCGGTCTCCATCCGTCTCCATTGCCTTATTACTTAGTAAATGACGATTGCAACTCACGGTGTCGCGGTCTCCAATTTGTTCGTTTTCCACTCCAGCCAGGTGTGAAGATGCTCCCGGTCTGTTAACTAGCTTTGTTTCTATTTCCACCAAGCAGAACTTTACATAGCTTTGCTTTTGTTCATCATATGCTCTTAAGGTAATCGTTTTGTTCCTTTTTTGTTCTCATTGTGCCACATTTTTTATTACGAACGGCTACGAACGGCTTTTCGTAAACAAATATCATTAGGTGAAGAAATAGCACGCGGAAATATTACGAAAAGTTGTAGCCAATTGTAATTTTTTTATAAATATGGCTTTTTTAAAATTTTATCTGTTTTATTCGGCAAGAACAAAACTATTCCCTTTCTGAAAGCTGTTGGTTTTATTTTTCGAAATAAATATTTTTAATTTTTCAAAACGTGTATAAAGCACACTCTTCTAGCACCTTACAGTTGTTAAAGGAATATTTAATGAAGAGAAACTAACCAACACACGTTGGAAAGCCAGTTAAATTCTTTCCTAAATCTATGATAAATAAATAAAAGGTTTAAAGTAATTGTTCATTAACATGAATATGCCATGTTCTGAAATAATATGCCTAGCAATATTCTGACATAAAAATTACTAATATTGAAAATAACAGATAAACATACTTCAGATCGATAGAAAGCCAACCAATAACACTAGTACCATCTAATAGTTCGATGAAAAAACTTGCTCACATTAGCGCTCGGTTGCACCGTACTTCTTGTCTACCAAACAAAAAAAAAAGAAGACTATTGACTAGTATCGGTAGCCACAAATAGAACCGACCCGACCCGGGGCATTATCGATTTCTCAAGCTGTGCGAGTGCGCTTAATGGAACAAATGCTTCCCGTTCCGCGGAAACGCGGAAAACAAAATGACCGTGCAAGCGAACCGATGACAACAAGGAAAAAAAACAAAACAGAACGTTTCTTTATTCTTTACTTTTACTTTAATGTCTGTGCGCGCAAAAAAAAACTGGCAAAAAGAAGCGTTCCTTTACACTGCAGGCTGCCGTTTTGCACACCATGTGACCTCGGTCACTGGTTGCAGCAGCATGTTTTTTTTGTTGTTGTTTTGCTTTCGTTTTACCACCGCTCCCGCATCTCCCGGTACACCGGCAATGGGGAAACGGGGAAGGTAAATCGAATAAATACGGCAACAAAAAAAAAAAAGTGCTATGATAGTAGACGTAATCCTTATTCGTTGGCATAGTGGACTCCAAAAAAGGACATACACGAACGGGGTGGGTTGCCATTGGGGTGGTCTTGGGAGGAGAAAAACCAGAACAAGGTGGCTTCCCTCCCTCTATCCGAATGATGATGGGACCGCGGACTTTCTGGTCCGCGCACTGGTCAACGCTCCAAGGGCGGTAGGCTCAGGAACATTTAGTGTGATTTTTTTTTTTCATTCAAAGTTCCTTTGTTCGGTTCCCTGTAAGGGAGTAGAGTTATTGTACCTCCCCTTTCCTGATCCCCCTACTCCTTCTCCCGGTGGTTGTGTGGACATCGTTTGATGATGGTTCCAGCGAAAGGGACACACAATCGATGACCCAGTGCACGGTACAAATCCCGCCGGACGACTTCTTTTCACCATCGGTTCCGCGCGGGGATGTCATTCCGTTTTTGTGTGAGTATTTATTGTTTTGAATACGAGCCCAGAATGGTGGTAGCCCTATGCCGAGTCGGTCGCTGGCAAAGACAAAAACCGGGCTGGACAAGCTCCGTAGCGCAACGATTAATGACAGTGTCTATTTCCGATAGTCTCGCGACTGCTGCTCCTAGTGCTCGAAATGGATTCACTTGGACCATTAAAGTTGGCCTGGCGAAAAGCAACCGCTGTATACTGCCATTGATTGACCCAATATAGTTCGCCCGGTTTGCCGCTAACAGATGACGCGAAGTCGATCCCCCGGCTGGCTGAAAGAGGCGTTGATGCAATGACAAGTGCATCGCAACTGGATGTGAACGCGAAGAACGCATCAATTGCACTGATGTGCCAATTAATTTTGATTGATTTATGCATTCTCCCCGCAGGCTGAGCGGCAGTTTGGCGCTTGGTGTCTCCTCCTATCTCCCTCTCTCTCAGTCTTTCAGCGTCCTTTGGGAGCTAAGGATCATGCTGATAATGATGATGACGGACGTGTCTCCTCTTTCGACCCCGTTCCACGCGCTCGATGATCAACCGTAACTCTCGCGCGACACCGACGCTGACAGGAAGACATTTTTCAATAATTCAGCTCCCAAAGCACGCTCGGCTTGTACGCGGCGAATGCACCAAACCCACGTCTAATGGGCGCGCGCCTCCGGTTGGGATCTGCAAATGATGGGCTTTGCATGAGTTGATTAATTGAAAGTTAATTGGACCGCGACAGTGCTGGATTTCGACGACTGAATAGTAGCAGCGCACTGTAACAACACGAGAGAGAGCCCTTTGTGTCCATAGTTCAATTTGTCGGATCGAGATCCGACCCTTGACACATGCGGGTTGACCAGCAACTTAACAGAGGCGCTTTCGTGTTTTGGACAATCCTGAAATGTGCCCTTTGGGTGGAAGAGAGGATAACGCGTGAGTCACGCAACGCACTTCTCTCGGGAAGTCCGTATTGATCCGAATAAAAAAATCTAATATCAAATGCAAGGAGGATCAATCGACATAAGCGACGAGTCGTTTGTATTAGCCGTTCGTTCGTGCTTTCGTCGACGTGCTCGGTCAAATGTCTTCACTAACCCTCCTGCGAGCGGGTTGTTAGGCCTCAATCCAGCACGAGGACAAGTCGATACTAAATGAATGTCCACTTTTTTAGGATTTTTCCAAGCTCTGAAGTTCCGTACGCTTCTTTGAAAACGCATATCGAATCATTATCGATTTTATGTGCGTGTCCATTCCTTCCCCCAATAAGAAGCGAAAACTCACCTCCGGCTGTCGTGACGCACGCCTCCTTCCCGCACCGTCGAAGGAATGGTACTAAAATTGATTATATTTTATTCACCATCACGTGACGTTGACTCCATTTTTCATGTTCGCTTGGGGGTGGAGAAAGGACAGAACGGTTCTGGGGGGCAGTTTCCTTTTTTTTTTGTTGAACAAACTAATTATGAATAAAAAACGACGCGAAACAAACGAAACGTCGGAAGTTTCTCAACCAGATTGCTATGCGTTCTGTGTGTAACTTTTTTTTGTTGTTGCTGGTCAAATCGCTCTGTTTCACCGATGAAATGTTCTGTTGAAAGGCGAGTTGGAATTCCGTGTGTTTCGCCGCGATCAAGCTTTGTATACTACTGCCGTAGGGCCCGTTGTCCGTGTGGAGAACTTCCGATTCCATTTTTTGTCTCACACACGGAAAAAAAAGTTCTTGATTTGAGAAAGTAAAAAAAAATGTTTTCCCTCTGTTGGCTTTCTCTAACTGGCACGTAAACGAAACCAACGCGGTTGAAGGTTTGGTGGTCTTGGTGTTGGTGGTGGTGAAGATAAGTGGACACAGCCTACTGTGAGGCGTTTAGGGATAATTAGCATGTAATGACGGTTTTAGGACATGTTGGTATATTTATTTTTAATCCACCCCTGCTCTCAACGTTGGGCGTGGTTATTTTTTTGTATTATTCTGCTGCTTTTAGACGGGGCATTGGTGAGGTTTTTCTGCCGTTTGAAACTTTGAAATAAATATGAACAAGTAGGACGTTACCAGCGATGAGTTTTTGTGTTAACACCTGAATGTATGCAAGCTACATAGTGCATGTAAACTCAACAAATATATGTGAATTTTAGAACGAACTTTTGTAGTTTGTTACCTTTTTTATCACAAGACAGTAAGTGAAAACATTACTCCAAAAGCATTGATTAAAATGTATCATTTAATTGATTGCAATGCCTATCACTGAAACATTTGCTTAACATTGCATAACTTTAGGCGCAAACTCGCTTTATCTACCTAAAGGTATGCAATCAGCACAAGTTTGCATGTATTTGCGAGGCAAACATTTAGATTTTATGGTTTATGTTTTGTTGACCAAACCTAATGTAATCTGTGGTGTGTGCGTGAATCAAGAATTCTTTCTGATGGAACTCACCGTTCCTTCCCATCGCGCGGAAATACAATTTACCTTCAAATTGTGCAAATATGCTCCCGGACCGTTGGCACCCGATGCCGGTCGGGTGCATCTTGTGCTGATTTAAAATCAATTTGTTCCAAACAACCCCCACCAATGACGCCGAGCGCCGAACGAAGCGCTCTCGCGGTCGTCGTGGCGAGCTCGACCCTGGACGTTCCTTACGAAAACATCGCCCTATATCTCACCGGGTGCGCGCACCCGCGGACACACATGGAGCAAGGCGAGAGTTGTGTGTGAATTTCGACCGTGTTGATTGTTTCGATCGATTTCCGGTTTTCGGCACTAATTGAAACTTATGTTTCCGGCGTGTGTTCGCTCGCTGGCGTTTTCTGGTGCCAGACGGGCGTCGTACGCGCCAGGCCACGGCTGTGCTGCACAAATGCGAATTGAAAATTAATTTCCAGCCAACAAGCCGTGGCGTGCGCACCTTTCCCGGCTTTCGTTTCCCACCGGGACGGTGGTTTGGCTGGCTGGTCCGCGAATCGGTCGCTCATGCTCTCTCAGCCCTAGTGCTGCATCCAGTGCAAATCAACCAGTGGTGTTGGTGCACTCGCGTTCGCGGATAATTTCGTCTGGCCGCTGGCCGCTGCTCAGGGAACTGATTATCGTTTCGGCTGTTCGTTTGTTTTTTGCGCCCATTCGAGAAAGCTTCAATATGTGCGGTGTGGGTGGTAGTGGTGGCGGAGACCACCGGCACTAATTTGCATCCAATTTAGAAACGTGTGCACCAAGATTCACATCCATACTCGCGTCGCGCGATCTCGTTCTTGCGTTCTCCGGTCGGCACCAGGCTCACGTAAATTCGATGCGTTTCGGTGGGAACCTTTACTTACGACCGATGCGACCTCGGAGAACCGGTGAGGTGGAAATTAATTTATCTCCAATTAAAATAATTCTTCACAAATATTTCAGCACACATGGTTCGATTTTCTCGCGTACGAATGGAGAAGGTTGGCACAGGCACATTCGCATAAATCCTCCTTTCACCGTATCGAAAGAGGCGGCTCTAATTGCGTAGCTTTCGACTCGCGATAGGATTAAAATTCAGTATAATTATGAGCATGGTGTAGCCCGCGCCGGTGCATCGGCATGTGCGGGAATCTCATCAATAAGTCTTCACTTGGCAGCTTCCAACAAATAACGCTGCTTGTCAATAGCGATTCGTGGTTCATTCGTGTTTCAGAAAAACGGTTCATTATTTGTGTCGTATTTCATGTTTTAACACGATCGTTTCCTGATTTTAATATGCAAATTTTTTCTCTTTTTTTTCGTTACAGGTTGGTTTTTTGAATTTATTTTAGGAAAAACGTGAACTGGCCGTTTCCTTCCCCCGTTCCATCAGCCAAAAGCCCTTGTCAACAGAATGCAATTAACAGCTCGCTTCTGTGTTTAATCGATTACATCCTGCCCGGTCAACTCTTCATCGTCACTGTGTGCCAGCGAGCAACTGCGGATTGAAAAAAAGGATTTGCCAGAAAACTCATTGGCCGGATCAGACAAAACTTTTCCTATTACATTTCGCGCTCTTGTCTGTGGGAGAACCGTGGCATGCCTGGAACCAAGCGAATATGTTTTATATGTCAAAATAACTTTTTACGAGCAAGCAACTGGCCTCATCTAAAGCGAAAGTTAGTCCCTCGCTTTGCTTCGGGTTGGCTTTCACCTTCGGAATCGTACCTTTATTGTGTGGACAATATGCTGAATCCTTCCAGCGTGAAGGAAAGTCTCCTACCACATCGCGCTTGGAGCGGGCTAGTATGACAATAAAAGCAAACTGCAACAGCACGCAAAGCGCAGCAGCGCCGGACGGTTGTTCAGTGCTTGCTTGAACAAATTAATTATTAATTCCAATGATCGTTTTGCTGCTTTGAGCGGGTGAGGCGACCCGCGCGGTGTGAGTTTCCATTTCTAGTGGATATAATCGTTTCATTAGACTGCATGTAGCAACAAAGCACCAGCGTCAAAAGATTTGCCCTTGCTACGTATAATTTAAGCGAAATGGCAATTAATTATAATCGGATATTAAATTTCCCTTCGGTATGCATCCGTCGAGTGATTCGGTTGAAGGAGCGATGTTTGTGTTGGATGAAGGATTCTCCCAGCACGGTTTTGATGACCCTAGAAACTTTTGGTGCAAGGTTTATCTATGACGGTTTCATGTTTTGTTTTTAGCTCTAGAATCACATTGAGGTCGATAATATCTCCTGCTTTATTTACATTTAATATTTCTAATTGCTTTCCATAAGTTTTTTTTTAATATCAAGATACATTCTCCCTCACTCGAAGGGATGAAAGTAACATGTACGTTTCAATGTTTTTAAAAGCAGTCGGACGGGAATGCCCGTAACCAAATTAGATTATCCACTACCGCCATTTCACCGAGCGAAGTCAACCGGGTGCGCATCACTCTGCTAATGTCCTTTTCCTCTGCACGGTAGCATTTCTTTTGTCCGGTTTCGCGCTCGCTTCCATTTCTTCACACCTGCAGGGCCGGCACACCCCGGGGCTGATGATTTTTCTTCCGACAGTGGACACACACCACCACAGCCGGTGCGGATGTGCGGACAAGAAAAATCGCAGAATTTAACCGTTTTGTTTCTGTCTTCCGCCCGTGCTACTCTGTAGGTGCTTCGGGCGCACAAGCATTTAATTAAATTAAAATAATTAGCGATAATTGGTGTAAATTGTGCAATTTTTCCTTACCGGCGGACAACAGCACCGTAAGCCGCTGTGAGGGATGGGAGGGAGAGAATTGGCGAAGACGACAATGGTCGTCGTTTGCCGACTGCCGGGAAGGGAAAATCGGTTTTACGAACTCGGATTGTGCAGTAGTCGGAACGTAATTTCTTCCGTCCTGCTGCACTGCTGCAGCTGTGCGTGGTGGTCAGAGCGCTGCTGAATCCGATTGAAACTCCGGATGCTACCACTACCCACTAGGTTTTCTTTTGCTGTTTCAATGGTCCTGAGACGGGGGTGGAAGCTTAATCCATCCGGTGTCGTTGTCCGTGAAGCTGGCTGGCAATGAATTACTGCCGTACCGAGAACGTCTTCAACGTGCAGGCCATAACACAAACACGCCATAACAGGCCGTTTGCCACCGTTTGGCTACCGTTGCATGTTTGTTTTTCGTTAAATTTGGCTTCCTGGCGAACGCGCCTGCTAAACCACGGACATATAATTATCGTCCGTTTTTCGGGGGGAGGTGGTGTAAAAAATATAACAGAATGGGCACCCCGGAAATGGGGTTGCCTCCAGAATTGTGGTGCTGTCGTAAGCCGGGAGGCCGACTTCTACACCGACTTCTTGCGAGGTGTAAATAGAAGAATCCATACGGCTTTCTGGAACCGGAAAAGGTTAAATTGCGAAAAGGATTAGCATACACACGTGGGGCTAACCGACCTCAGCGGTGGTGGGGGGTACCTGTCAGCTAATAATGAATAGTAACGCCTCCAAGGTTAGTCGACAGCAGGATTAAGCTCCCTTCCCCGAAAATGTTAAGCCTTCCTGCCGGTGCTACTGCTTCCACGTGCCCGCAAGAGGTGTTTCGGCGTCCTTCCGACGGGAAAGGTGCGCATTTCCATCGGTGCCCGTTTCCGGTGGAGGAGAAATAAAAACAATAATTTTCCTGCCCAATATTGCTCTTTTCGTGTCCCGTTCGCAAGAGGGATTACGCAAATTGCACGAGAATCAACTAATTTCAATATGTTGCTTGACCGACACCTCTGTCGTGGGGTGGTGAGGGAGGGAGAGCTTTAATGGGAAGTAATATTTCCGAAACCTCACACCCGGAGCGTATGGAGATGGTTTGATTATGGAAATTTTATTATTTATGGTATGTGTTACTCGCATTTCGAGGAGCGCGAGAATGGGAATGTAAAAGAGGGTGAATTAGATCAAACTTGATGTAAAACTGGCAAAGTTTGATGGAAATTTTGTTGTTTTATTTCTTTGTAGACGGAAGATCATGGTATGCATTGTGATAAATAGCACAGCTGTGAGTTTCAAAGTAACAATTGAAAACTTTTTCAATTTACGAAAAGTAATGTGTGGACTAATATTAAATAAGTTTACTGTGAAATTCTTTTTATAATTGTGCGAAATGATACATCGTAGTTAAGGTTCTTACACAGTTTCTAGCTCGTGGTCAATTTTATTTTTTCTGCACGAAAGATTCATACTTGGACTTAGACTTAGACCTGATTCTGATTCGTATGTATACGGCAACTCTGAATGTGACTCTAGCTGCCATTGGAACTAACCCACTATCCCTATTTACACACTGTATACATTCTGGGTTT
>JXXA01013247.1:0-17080 GCA_000956255.1 Anopheles punctulatus | reverse complement strand
CCTTGGGCTTGGGCGCGAGGGAGAAGTGAGCATGAGGCGAGCAGATCGGCCATCTTTTGTACGATTGTGGCACGATGACGAACGATTGCCTTCCATTTGGCGCATCATCATCCACTCTGGCGCTCTGGCGTCGTTAATCAGTGCGCAATAAGCGGAAGGGTGGAAGGTGGCCGAGGATTTGATCCTCGCGAAACACGAACAGCCGAGACCTGTTTTCCAAAAACCATTCCTCCCACGAAGGGGAGCAAACCCTTGCCCGAGGGGGCTCGATCAAACGAACGAGAATTAATGGTGCAAAATTAAATGAATTGACAGCGGTGTTTGAGAAAAAGTTCGCTGCAGAAATGCTAATTAATAGACCGGCTAGAGCCGTGCTAGGCTACGGAGAGCTCTCGAAGGCAGCCGCTGGGACGTGGGATTAGGCCGACCCGCCGATGAACGGTTCTCGAACCCCGAGGAAAGGGGTTAATTTATTTGATTACTTTCCTTTTCGCTGCCCCGTTTGCACCGAAACCGGAGGTCGGATAAAAGTGGTGTAAAATAATGACTTAGCGACAGTCTTTCTAGTTTTTCTTTTTTCTTTTTTTTTGGCTACCTACCTGTGTCGGATTCGGCCGCGTCGGTTGGTGGGTGGATCGTTCCGTTTCCTAACGCTCCCACCGCGTACGGTTGACTGTTGATGAGATCGACGCTCTGCTTAAGCAGCTCCGAGGCCGGCTTGGGACGCACCATCTGCAGACCGGCCGGATCGAACCCGGGGACCACTTTGGCCACGCGCGTGTCGCTCTCGGAGCGCACGAGATTTAAGGCAACATCTTCTTTGGTGGATTTCTCTGGCGAGTGCGGAATGAGGGAGATATGGAATTTTTTTTATTAGTCAACGAAAAAATTGACTTTAAACATAACATTTAGTTTGTTGCAATTTTACCATTTTCGATAGAGAGCAGCGATAAATTTATGATACAGATTTAACGAATTTAAGTGCTTCTTTAAACTGGTTAGGAGCGTGAACAATTTGAGGTGAGTTTTACCGGAAATTTTATGTATGTACCCTATTTGTACGACTTACATTAATTACCGACTTTACTTTATAATGTTTCATGATTGCTTCAGATGCAGATAGCTATTACCAATTTTATAGTACTATCTGATTCTCTCTATCTGCTTATCTTGCTCTGTTTATCTAAATTTTCTACTCTATTTTTTAACAGAATTTTTCCTCATAAAGTATGCAATGGACTTTTTTTACAGGGATATAATAGTTGAAAGTTTGTAATAGTCATTTTGAAAAACAAAATACTTAATCAACCTATTTATTATCAATATCATTATCATGCTAATTTAATTTTTTTAATAACAAATTTAAAAAAATTATAAAAATAATGATAATGTTGATATTTATTGTATTTATAATAATTAAATAATTAAATAAAAATAACAATGAAAACAAATAACTTTCCGATAAGGTTTTATCTGTACAGCCAAAAAACTACTTTTAAATTCAAAATAGATTTTTAAATCCAAAAGTATGCAATTAAATCTTTGCTATAGAATAAACCAATAAAACCGAGCAGTTTTACCCTAAATTGGCAAACCTATCGATTTAAAAACCGCATTGCTTGCTAAGCCTCCATACTACTTGAAAGCGGCTTAAGCAAAAGATGCAAAAATTGTTACAAAAATGCAATTTGTGCTAATTGTGCACAAAAAAAAGATCCAAAAATTTAATCCTTTTGGATGTTTGTGTTTCACGCTTTTCTGTGTGATTTCCGGGGCTTCTCTTACCTTCCTTCTTCTCGTCGACCAGATCGGCGATGAGCCAATTTCGGGGCATATGCCGTTTGTTGGTGGTTTTCCCGTTCCCACCGGCACCACTACCATCGCTAAACGTATCCTTACTCCGCCCGTGATCCTGCCCACCATCGCCCGCGGACGGATTGTTCAACACCGCGTCCGGCGGTTTCTTATTGTCGTACTTGCGTATAACACTAATTTCGTTACGATTCGTCACACCTTTCACGTTGTTGTTGGGACCGGTGAGCAGCAGCAGCGATCGTCCCAACGCACCTTTCTCCCCACTGTGCTCCTCGTGCGACGATTCCACACTGCTCGACACGACACTTGGCGACGTAGGGTGCCCGAGGGCAACACTTTTGCTAACACTGCCCTCACACACTCCACCAATCCCACTGCCCCCGTTGCTGTACGAAAGATCGGTTATTTCGATGTCGATCGTTTCCTCCTCCTCGTTCGAGGGGACATCCGGACGCCGTTCCTCGCGGTGCTCACCGTCCACGGGAAGCACGTTCGGACGGAGTGGATGGAGTGTGTGCAGCCGATGCGTTTGGGACACTTCCAGCGCGTGAGAATGGATTTCATCCTCCAGATCGCCGCCGAGACTGCTGCTGGTGTTGGAGAGCAGATCCGAGTCGGACCCGGTTCGGACACCGTAGTCCGGATGCACCATCGGCCCGGCACTGGCCGTCAGGTTGAGCAGGTCCAGCACGCGGCTGTTGTTGAAGTCGAACGATTTCGTCACGAAATGAGCCAACTGTTCCATCGTTTCGAAGTGATTGATAAGTGAGTGTTCGTACGTTCACGTCGGCTTCGTATCAATGACGTCGGTTCGGCCGCATCTGAAAGCATAGAAACGATAGATTACCTTTCCTAACAATCAACCGATTGATCGCACGCAGCATTCTTTCCTAGCATCGTGAAAAATAAATCAACAAAAGCAAATCAAACCACACACTCCGAGCGAATATTCGTTTGACTTCACCGCGGCGGAGAAAAATCGAAGCTAACTAGATTACTCGGTTTCGCCCTTGTCGTCTGTCGATTATGGAGGGTCGAACGGAATGACGTCCACGGCAACAACACTGGTCGCACTCGCTGCCGATGCTACACCGAGCCTTGAAGCTGATGCGAGGAAATTACCGTCAAGGGTGGATAGTTTTTTTTTTATAAAACCAAGTCAATTCGTATGAAGAAATGAGTGGGCAGCAATCGGTCAATCCACTGGGGTGGGGAGTTTCGCAAGATGGTTTCCAAAAGGGTTTTTTTTCTGCACCTTCCATTGCTGTGAGTATTGATTTTGAGTGCTTTGATCAATTATCGTCAACGAGATGGGATGGTAGCTCGGGGGAACTGATAGTGGGAAGGTTAAGGAGAGTTTTTTTTTATGCACTACTTAATGTTCGTGCCAATTTTGTACTGTAGTGAATGAATGGTAGAATTCTAATGGAAACAAATATTCAGAAATTTGAACCGCAGATTTGGCTAAACGGAAAACTGATACTGAAAATATTGAAACAAGTCAAAGTATACCAAAACATCAGAAAAATTAAAAACTCAAAACTAACGTTATACCAATTTGAATAATCATTTGGTAGAGAATTGGTAGAATTAGTAGAACGCGATTTTAAATCACTATACTAAATTTGTGGGATTATAAATCAATAAACCAACCATCCAATGCTGTTTATTTGTTAGTCCTCGAAATTGCTTCCCTTACCAAAAATTATAAAGACCAGAATAGTCAACAAAATAGTCAATCTAGCCAGCGGCTATTTTATTTTTACTTTTTTTCACAATTTTTTAAAAGGAAGAAGAACACAAGTCAACTCCATGTTTTTGTAGTAAATATTTATAAAAACCCTTTATTTGAACATTGTTTTCCCGTGTCTCACCTATTGAATCATTATGATCGTCTGCCTTACTTATTAGTCAATAAAACCATAAATTAAATGATTATTTTTTGAAAAAAATTATCACCATAAAAGTAAAGTTTGAAGCTCACTTTCACTCGATGACTCGATTTTTTTATCGATTCAATGCAAATTATACTTCAAATCATCCTTCCATCTTCCCGACATGTGCTTTTACTTACTATCACAATTTAATCCAGTTCGGTTGAGATGCGGTATTGTGCCCGTGGAAATTACTCCGTTTTTCAGTACCGGAGTAAAAGCATCATTTTTTTATTTTTTTTGAGCGAAGTGTTTCACGAAACTTTATCACAATATTACCAGAAACTCAAATGCTTTCCGCCCTTGTCCGCCGAGTAAACGGATAAGAAAACTTTTCACCTCGAAAGCACTGCAGCTGTTACGAATCACAACCTTATGTCACGATGCGCTTCAGTTCCACCAACTAGACACAAATAATGCTCTTTTTGCACTATAATTCACACTCGATGCAATATTGCAGGAATCGAGGAGGTGCAGCGACTGCTTTCACCGTATGTGCATCGTTTCATCGGAGGTCGTATATAATTTTGATCTTTTTCTTTATGTTTTTGTTTGTTTTCTTTTTTCGTTTTAAACACACTCCAAGCAACCTTCCGAGCGTTAGCTCACTGTGTTAGTGTTTTCGTCAGAGCCGCACGAGCATCCCGATTAGAACGGAAGACGAACAGGTCCAACCGGAACGACCCACGAACGGACAATAAACGCTACACAGAAGCGCCATTCCTGAGCTGTGCATCGAGCGTGCTGCCATCGTCGCATCCTTCCTCGCATCCCGTCTTGCGTTCATCTCGCGATACGAACGCATTTATCTCGCGCGCATGAGTGTGAGAGCGCGGTGAGTGCGAGTGAGACAAACGCGAGGGGGAGGTTCCCTTTCATGGGCACGGGCACGGCTTTTAACACGTTCGCTCAATTGCATGTTTGTGCAATGATTATCGTAATAATAAAAAGTAATCAAATTGAGTGCGGTGTCGTCACCCGTCTCCCTGCCCCTCCCCGCGCGCCTTGATATTCTTGACAGTGTGGGCCGCAAATGTGCCGTGACCGGGGTGAGGCGGCTCATCCCTCCCGAGCCCTCCCGGGAAGAAGACCCGAGAAGACCCGACGTTGCGAAGTTTAATCGTCCGTGAGAGCTATATTTCGACTTAATAGAGCGATTTTCTATCGATAACGCCTAATCCGGGTGCACGGGTGGAAAGGGCACATGAGGCTGGGGAATTGGGAGTTTTGGTTGAAAAGTGTAATCACTGTTGATGGGATAGTTTTCATATGTGTTTTCATCCTTTTAGCACTATGTTTTGTGGGGAATTATTCGAAATTTGAATAATTTTGGTGCATGGATTTTATAAGGATTTTTATTATTTAAAAATCTTTATTCTGAATACCAACCAATGTGTCAATATTCTTTTTGTTTTAAAATCAAAAATATATTTTTACGTTGAAATATAATTTTACTTACTTTGAAATATTGTTTGCCTGATTTTTTTCTTTCCTTCAAATGTTGGTATTTTTAAATTATTTTGAACAAGCATCAAATCATCAGACAAACATTTCACCCACGGAAGCAAGTGAACGATAGCAAAATCGGCATATGAAAACATTGCCCAAAATGCCTGTTGAAGCGAAATTGTACCAAACACCAGGCGCCTCCATGCGTTTTTCTCCATCGCGCATGCTCCACATCTACGCGTCAGGCGAGAGGGAGAGAAAGAGAGCGAACATTGCAACGGACGCCATTACGAATGAATTTTCGAAACCCCGCTAACATCTCCGATTGGTTGTTCGCACGCGTTGGAGGGTGGAGCTAAACGGTTTACTCCGGATGCTCGCCGACGCGTGTTGCTCTTCGCACCCAAACGCACACGTGCACCTAAAGAAGCACCGGCGGTGGACCATTTTCCGTCGATTTCATTCCATCAGGTTAATGGGCCACGCGATGGAGAGAAACTCCACGCCGGTGGCGGCCAACTGTCAGTGATAACAGTGATAATAATCGTCAAATGTTTGCCAACCTTCCTCGCGATCGTATCGCTTCTTGCCACCCTTCTTGTAATTTGATTCAGTGCGTGCGGGAGGTTACGATTCTTTCTCGCTTTCACCTTCTCGGGCCCGGCACGTTTGCACAGGGTGCCGATGACAAAGCGTTTGCAATTTACCGCCGGCGTGTTGCTCATTCATTCGATTACTCCTGCTTTCTGTTCTTATGGCTCCACTTCCATGCTTGGTCCGAGGACTTGCGAGGGGAGGCGCTGAAGGGAGTCTGCTATCCCCCGGAGGGAACTTTGCCGAACGTCAACCGAACGAGAGAGAGGAACAAAAAGAAAACATCCAACAAAAAACGGATTGGTGAGAGGCAAATAAAATGTACAAGATTTGTCCCTAATGGATTTCAAATGCCTTTTATGATTATTGATATTGTTATGGGTGTCAGGAAGCTGTTTCGTTGCGTTTTTCATCTTTTTTCACGTTTCGTATTCATGCGTACTAAAAGATAAAAAAAACTAAAACGAAATAAACTGGGCAACTCTGAGCGTAAGATTGAACGTTCAGCACTAATAGTAAGAAGAAGAGGTTCGTTTTTTTAAGTTTTTATTTTTTTAGTTTTTTACCAATTTATTTACTGTATCCTTTAACCATTAGCATTTAAATATTCTTAACACATTTTTGTTCCGTTTCTTACATTTATCGGACATTTGAAACAAGCTTTCTATTTCTTATTTTCGATTACTTGTTTTTATAGGACTCTTTGACTTTTATATTACAATTGTTTCAAAACTTTATGGACTTTTATTTCATGATTTTTTATGGTACACTTTCCATGTTTTCTTTTTTGTAAATACGACTATGATTTATGCTCTATTTTTGCGTACACTTTGGTTTCAATGTACATTATTTTTCATTGCTTTGTTTTTCAATTGAGGGTTTCATATTTTAGATATGATAAGTCATATTTTTCAATCATCAAATAAACTAAATGTCATGAAAGTCACAAAAAATCTACCTAGTTTTTAATGTGATAAAAGCATACGAAAAGCTGTTACTAAATACACACGAATAAAAATCTCATTTATGTTAATCATAATAGTCACACCGCTCGATAAAGCGTAACATTTAACACGTTCATAAAACACAAACCTGCAGCGACGGAAACTGTCCACGAACTTCGCAATAACGAAACTTTCCACCATAATGACACCCTTCACAATCGCTCACCAAATTACGAGAAGGAATCGCCGAACGCTTGTTTCTTTACCCAAATGCTGCACGGAACAACCGTGCACTTTTGGGCGAGGCAGAAAAAGTAATAAACAACAATTACACGCAAGTGCACGGCAAACCGCAGCCAAATCGTTTAATGTAGCGAAATAAATTCATTCACTAGCGCGTCGCAGCCGGTGCTCATGACCGCAACCACTGGCAACATGCAAATGTCTACTTTGCTCCTCAACATACATAAACACACACGCGCACACACACACATGCACACACACATGCACAGTAGGGCTGCCTCTGTTCGCGACTTTTTGGTGCCGCAATTTGCATACGACTAAGGATTAAAATGTACCGAGTGAATTATCATAAATTAAGTCCGCAGCGAAGCGTGTCCTGCAAACGCGCAATATCCCCGACCCATCTCGGTTGCCCGTGTGTGTGTGTGTGTGTGTGTCGGGCGTTTGGGTATTTTTCTTGTCCGTTTTTAATTCGCACCACCAATATAGCTCCTTTTTGCTTAGGACGGCTCGGTTCGCGATGCATTTAGGCGTTCGGTGCGCCACGCAGGCCCCACTCTAATGTGCACATTAATGACGAGCGAACGAATGAGAAATTCCGCCGAATCAATCTGTTGCCGGCGAACGCATCAGCGAAGGAATAATTTTGCATTATGCCCCTTGTGCGAGTGGTTTGTGCCGGCTAGATTGCTTATTCAATTGTATTGAGTACTGGTGTCCGAACGGATTCGACCGGTAAGGACTGCGCAAATGTGTTTGAGTGATCGAGCCTTTGCTACAATGTGTGCCCTTTTGAACAGGATTCAATTTGTAACTAAAGTGCAATAAATTCAAAACTATGCGAACAAATTTAATTTATTTTTTTATCATATGGTTGCAAAATTATGTGAAGACTTCAATTAAACTTAGATATGTAAGTAAATAATATGTTTTTATTTGCAAGGGTGTTGAAGCGATTTTTAAATACTTTGTGTTGTTGATAAAGTAATAAAATTCACTGACAGAGACATTTTAAATTCTTATTTTCGTTCAAATTGGGTACAATATTACCTTGGGTAAAGAATTTTGTATCAACACAAAATTCAAATTGGGTAAACAATTTTGTATATTTTGTATTTTGTATCAGGATTTTCAATCATTTCTAAACAGGCAGGAAAAAACAATAAGCAGGTTTTAACGAACATGGTATGGTAAAGGTAGGTGGTAGCTGAAGGACATTCGTGTTGGCGTTATTAAAGGCATCGCACCAAGGAATAAAAAAGGTTGATTTTTTGAAGTTTTTTTTTTTATTTCGTAGGGACGGTTGATTATTGAAGTATTATTTTTATAAATTATTCAACAGAAAGTACGGAGCTGTATCTTTATCAACAATTTTACCAATATGGAAACATGCACCCATTAATGTTTTCGAGCTATCGTAGTAAGCAATGGCATAGTTTTGCTCTTTCTTGCCGCGTAACGAAGCAATCCGTCGCTTGCACGGAGTATTTTTGTCACCTTGCTCAACGAACCACCCTCACCAGCGATGGACGACGCTTCCGACGAGTGCCTGCAGTCATTTCCAGTTTCACCGTCCAGTGACTCCTTCCTGCAGCGCATCAGCAGCACCCAGCTGGAGTCCGTCTTTACGCCCGTTTGTCCCAGCATCCGGTCGCCCCTGTGGCCACAGATGGAGCGAAAGATCAGGGCACGCGAGAACACCGATCTCCAGGTGCACATCGACGACAGACTGATCCACTGCCACCTGCTTCCACTGCAGTGTTTCAGCGAGTACTTCGAGCGCGAAGTCCGTCCGGGTCAGGCGGTGGTCGAACTTCCCGCTCAGCACGTTCCAGCGGCCGCGTTTCAAATCGTCTACGAATGGGTACTGAATCCGGACCGGCAGCTCGAGTGGTCGCATCTCGTGGCCGTCCTGTCGGCGGCGGAGTACCTTCGCATTCCAACGCTGGTCGAACGCTGCTGGCAGCATCTGGACAACCCGCGCGTCGTGGAGAACGTTGCGTTCTACGTGTTTCTCAAGGCGCACCAGTTCCAGAGCGAGCAACTGCGCCCGATGATGCTCCGGCGCATCTGCCGCTTCTTCCTGAGCCTCGTCAGTACGCCCGAGTACTGTGAGCTTGCGTTTGCGGAGCTGTCCGTGCTGCTTTCCTCGAACATTATCGGTGTGTTTGACGAAACGGACGTGCTGTATGCCGCCTGCCAGTGGCTGCTGTACGATTGGTCCGAGCGGATGGAAGCGATCGAACCGGTCATGGAGCTGGTGCGCTTCGAGCGGATGCGTGCCGGTGATCTGGCGCGGTTCTGCATCTACCAGGAGTGTGCCGAGCTGCAGCCCATACTGAGACATCCCGCCACCAAGCAGCTGGTGGATAGGGCGCTGGCGGCCATTTGTTGCCGTCGACCGTCGGCCGGTGCGGACGGAGATAGCGATCGTCCGGTGGTGAACCGTGTGCGGCTCGTTCCGGACACGAAGGAAACGCTCGCCTACGTAGCGGGCGACACCAGCTACGATGGTTTCAACGAGTTCCTGGCGGTGCTGAGAGCGAAACCCACCGTCTGGCAAACGTTCCGGCTGTCGGAGGAAAACGCTGGCCTGTTGGACGATATGTTCGGAGCTGGAGCGAATTGAGCTGGAATGCGTTCGCTTCCTGAGCAAATTGGTTTGATTGGATCGTCTAAATTTTGTGTGAGTGTGTGACGTTGATCATACTTTTTCTATTTGTGTTTTTTTTTTTTATAAAGCGATGCAGTAGGATATGCACTAGGTTATTTATAGTGCTCTAATAAAGAAAATCTTTCTCAGGGACAAGATTATTCTTGCAAGATTCTCTGAAATTACTTTGAACTGTGCGTTAGAATGTAAAATAATAAAAAGTTTCAAAAGCGAGTCGTTAAGGGTAAATGAAAACCATATTTTGTAGAGTTGTACGTAAGAGAGTGAGTGCTTTTATCAGAATGTATATTGTCCATTGTCTCCAAGGGTTGATCGTACAATTGAAAAAGGAAAAATGAATATCGATATGAGTTTAAGCCTTCACCGCGTCCATTGGATTCAAAAACTGTGAACGATACTTGACTCGTTAGGGGTTCCATCCTTCTCGATTCAAGTTTATGTGTTTAAGAGTTTTACGTGAGTTTTTGACTATGCCCCAGTCGAATATGTTCGCGGTGGTTAAGTTCTTGTACTCTTTTAGAGAGTACACGCTTTTCAGGAGCAATAAGAATCTTTCGATCCTGTACGGTTCTTATTGTGGGTCGAATTTTTACAATTCGTATTTCAACTAGTCAAAGAAAAATCGAAAGGCACGCATGTGGAAACGAACATTTGGTAACGGTGTAAATAAAACATAACCCGCACTTTTTGGCACATGAACACCCGAACAAAAGCCCATCCAGAGAACATTCTGAAGCGATCAAAAGTAAACGAGAGAGAGTGTGGTTTTTGTTTATTGTTCCAGTGGTACGCACATTATTACACTAATTAATACATATTCACATACGTGCCACTTGGGTGGCGAAAATGAAAGGGAAATATGTTCATATGGAGTGCGATGCACCGCGGCACATCCATCTGTATGCGCGCAAAATTCTGGAGCTGAACGCTAAATGCCCTTTTGGCTTCGAAACGGCTTTAGTGGAGTAAATATTGAAATAAAAAAAAATCCTTGCTCTGGACCACGATTTTCTACACGATGACATACGCTTTCCCATCCTGTTTTTCGCCCCGCATGTGTAGCTAGTAAGTAACGTAAGCTAAAATATATGTGTTTTGCGCAAGCATTTCTCTACCGTAACGGGGTGTGCCGCTTTGCTCCTATCCTTGTTGCACCCGCAGCAGCGTTCGAGTAGAAGCAATGATTGCAGATTACGAGAGGCTCGTTCTTGGATATAGTGGGATTGCACGGAATGAAATTACTTCGATGCACGGTACGTGATGCTTAGCCTACCGCGGATGTAATTAGCTCCGCCACGTCCATGTCCGTCGATCGCACCGTCAACTGCATGGTGACACCGTCGGCAACGGCCAACTTCGAGCGGATGAGCACCTCAACCCCACCCCGGAACGTTCCTGAAGGGAAGAAGTAGGTTTCATAGAGTTATTTTTTAATGGGAGCACTAGAGAAAGAGAGAAAAAGAGAGAGAAACTCACCGGAGCAAAGTAACGTGTGTGTGTGGGCACCATCGGGCACATTTTCGGAGAGGTTTGCCGGAGCCAGGCCGAGAAACTTGAGGATCGTATTTACCGCATCCTGCAGGCTGTTCACCGACGACAGCTCGAACGTGTCTTCCGCTTCAACCCATTCTGTTTGGCGGGTTACAAAAAAAAAGCAATCAAATTTAGTCTATCAAACTCGCAAAAGAGGCCGCATACAATCGCACCTTCCGTATCGGCGCTCTCCCACGCGGCAAGGAAGTTTTGCTTCTTAGACTTTTGGATCTGATCGGCGACGGTGATTTCGATATCCTCCAGGATGTACTCGTCGTTGTAGCCTTCGTCCGAGTCCGGCTGTCCGGTGGTGGGATCGCAATCTTTCACCATGAAACGTAGCGTAGCACCCAGTGTGGCTGAAAGAGAAGCAAGAGCAAGGGGATAAATGAATATATGGACCTCATACACTTCATCGCTCGCTTCAAATTCTCACCTATGGAGCTGGGCACATCCTCCGGGAACTGTACGATCACGTACGTCGATTCTTTGTCACCGTAAGGCAGCTTTGCGCACGGTATTACCGCCCGCGAGACGAACCCTTCCGGTAGCTCCAGATCCACGCGTACATTCTCCAGCAGCTGATCCGACAGTGTGTTGACGCAGTCGAACTACATGTCGTGAGGAAAAGAAGCATAATAGTACTACTTTAGTACACCTGCATACTAAACATCCACCATGCATGATGATGCAACCCTACCTGGAACACGACGTGATGGGCAAAACAGTGTTTGATGCAGGAAACCGTGTACTCGGTTTCGCTTTCGGTCAGCTGCACCGGAGGGCAAGATTTGTGCAGCGCGCCGACATGATGGATGCCCGGTATCGCCAGCAGCTTCTCCGTGTTGACCTCTTCGCGATTGACACGTGCAATTTTTGGTGCCGCTGCATAGAATTGAATAGAGGAAAACAAAAAATCAAAAATATTAGAAACATACTCGTTTAGTTCCTTCCAGGAACGCATAAAACCTTTACACTGTCTTTTACTTATTCTTATCTCATGTTGACACCTTTTCTCGTCAGAAAAAAAAACTTACAATCACAACATACAGGTAGATTGCTTAAAGTAATACCAGCCAGGACTGCAATAAATCGGCTAGGAATAAGATAATCTTGATAATTATGCTACACAAAATGTTACCAAAAAGAGTTAAATTTTAAAGAATACTTTTTTTAACCATTCTATGTTACTAATGAATACAAAAACTTGCGAATTGAATGTATATTCTTTGTTTGAATATAACATCCCTGAGCGCCATCTCTTAGCGGATAGCGTAACTAAAGAAACTGATATTAATTGATTCTGAATATTCATGTTGCTTTGTTGCCAATTTTAAGGCTTTCCATGATAGACACTTGTATAGTTTGAAAAGAATCACAAAGAGGATGATTGAATTGATATAATTTGTAAATCATAAAAAAACACTTTTACAAAATAACCAGTTCTAAATATTTGTTTGGATCTCTATAAACAAAAACATTTCACCTACCTTTGTTCATGATCATCACCTCGTCGTTCACCTCCGGCTGCACGACCTGCGACTTCGGTACGATCGACAAATCGAACCGCTCCGTCAGCGGCCCCTTCAGATGTTCGTTCAGCGACTTCTCCAGCAATGGCAGCGAAACGATCTCATGGTCCGCGATGAAGCGTTTGTTCAGCTCCACGTTCGACTGCGCCAGTATGCTGTAGTAGTACGTGGCCCGATCGCGCACCTCATCGTCACAATCCATCTGGCAGCGGTTCAGCAGCACCAGCACGTTCGGCAGCAGGTCCGGACAGCACGCACCGAACTGTGCGATCGCAGCGACGGCTGCCGCACGGACGGTTGCGTTCTCCAGTATGACGCGGTTGTAAATGAAGCGTATGTAGCGCGACGGGCACTTCGAGTACGGGCCCTCCTTGCCGAGCAGGTGCAGTATCCGCACAGCCAGCGACGTGTGCTCGCAGTCCTCGATAAACTCGCACAGATGCCCGAGGCCGGCCTCCTTCGCGTCCGGGTTCTCCTCGATGATCAGTATGATCGTGTCCACGATCGAGGTCTTGTATTCCAGTCCACCCTCCTCGCGCAGCATGCCGCTCAGGAAGTTCATCGTCACCGCGTGCTTCCGGGGGAACTTGGTGCAGAGCGAACGGATGGCCTGTACCACCACCAGCTTAAACTCGTCGGAAATTTCCGCCACAAAGGTGGCGATCTGTTTCATCAGTCGCTCGACCGAGCTTTCGGCGCCCGTTTTCAGCAGCGTCGTGATGGCGAGCGTCGCTACGGAGCGGTTCGAGTCCGCGATCAGCCCCTCCAGATCGAGATTGCACACGTTCACAGCCGGTGGATGCAGCATCGCCACCTTGTTCATTGTGCGCACGGCTGCAAAGCGCAGCGTCGCCTTCGACGAACCACAGAACAGCTGCAGGATGCTGACGGCGGTCGACAGTTCACGCGGTTTAGTGCGCTTCAGGTTCACCATGGCGTGGGCCGCCTCGTACACGACCATCTCGGATTTGTTGCGTAGACTGCACTCGACAAAGTTGAACAGGGGCGACTCTTCGATCGCATTGCCGCTCGCATCTTCCTCTTCCATGATTTTGCACGCGATTCGGATCAGGAAGCAGGTCGCATACGGGCTGCGCAGGTTCTGGTGCGTCAGCTTGTACACCAGCTTGGTTAGTGCGAGCCGATCCGCCTTACGGATGTGATACAGCAGGCCGAGACCATGATACTGCACCATTATGTTGTCACTGTTCAACGCCTCCTGCGCCTCGTTTGCCCATCGCTTTACCACCTCACCGGCCGTGCTGGCAAGGTGCAGTGAGCTAACGAGGGCTCCGCTCGAAACGGGTGCATTCCGATCCACGATGCATTGCTTCATGTAGCGCTCGACGGCCTGCAGCATCGTGCTGTCCGTGATGCTGCACAGCGCACGGATCGCCGGCGCTCGGTACAGATCCTCCTTGCCCGTCATATCCTTCGTCAGCGAGCTCGTCACGATAATCACGTCATCCGCGATCGGACTGAGCTCCTTGATGCCGAGGTAAACCATACGCCGCATCACGACATCCTTCGACTGGAAGAGCTTCGTCATCGCGAAGAAACATTCCGTCGCTTCGCGCGTACCGAGCACCTCGCCCTGAAACGTTGTCAAACGGATGTCAACAAAGCGCACTCTCGAGGAGGTGGAAGAGCAGAACGCGGACAGGGGATTCGCAACCTACCTGATTGAGCAGATACAGGATCTTCGTGAGGATGTGTGTACATTTTCGAGCGTTCACCGGCGTTTCGTTGAACATTCGCGTTTCCTGCAGGACGGACGTTTTCTCCAGATTCTGCCACGGGTTGCCACCTGTACGTTGCCGTTGACGTGTTTTACCCCCACGTTTCGTACGCCACATAGTGCCACGGTTGGGGTTGCCGAAAAAAAAAAACAAAACGGAACACGGAAACGAAAAGCAAAGTATTAAATGTGTGTCACACGTTGCGTTCGTCGATGGTCACTGCGATTAGGGGCGAACAATCCGCGCACGAAAACGACAAACCCGATAAACCTACCGTCATCCTCCTCCTTGTTATCTCGCTTAAACGAGCTCATCCTGATAACCGGGTGTGGGTTCCTCTGCCGTTTTTGTGAGTAGGCTCACCGAACCGCAGATTATGCACCGTGTGTGATCGAGAGGCGATGGTTGGATTTGGTTACGCTTATTTTTTCGCGCAACGTACACCAATTTTAGCCGGAGAAAATCGAAACAAATTTTCTTCGTTCTTTCCGTGTCCACTCCACGTCATTCGCCCTTCTTTTTGACAGCGGTAGTGATGGGATTCCGATCCCACCGCGGAACGGTTGGATCCGATCCGCAAACATTGAAATTCTGTTGGCGTAATTTGTGGGTTTCAATCGGTTTTTAGAACAATTTTACACATGAAACTGTAAAACCAGGGTTGCTTGCACAAACGCATAGATTTATCATAAGTAAATCCCATTATACTCGTGCATCTCCTGGAATAGAGTCGGGCGAAAAAGATGACTGATTAAAACAGGCGAATTGCTAGAGTAGAATAGCTTGAGGATGATCAGTGGCAGTTAGAAAGAAATGGCTTTATTTGTTGTCGTCGATCATGAAGTACCCATGGAGGAAATTCAGTCTTGCCGGACGTTCTTTGCAGTTCTGAAGACCGTCTGAAAGAAAATGTTATCTTTTAACACGACCATTACCTGTTGAGTACTTAAAAATTACCATCATTATTTTGTTGTATCCGCAGAACTCACGACTGAATTAAATTATAACAATTTGAAGAAATTTTATACATCATTGTATGGTATAGAGATTAAGCGAAGAAAACCATTGAACGAAGAAACCAGTTTTATCTATGCCGAAGCAAAATTAGTAAATATCGATTTAGGTGGTTCAAAATAGTTTCATATTAGAACAGAAAAGCAACAAAGATGAATAAAAAGTTATGGTGGTTGAAAAATTAACACATAGACACGGTTCGGTTGGTCATTTTTTCACGAGAAAATATATTTGCATTCTCGATGTGATTTCGTGATCGTTTTTTTGTTTTGTTTTAAATCATTCTCAAATTAAACTCCTACACCTTCGTACCGTCGTTCGCATTTCTGCCGCTGTTTTAAATCTTATACAATTTCGCATTTGCTCCACAAGCTACCCATTGCAGGCTTTTGTTTGTTTTGTTCAAATATTTACACGAAACACAAATCAGTTACTTCTCCAACACGTATAACACGTACGTACACTCGCTCAATCGGTTTCAATCACACCAGAGCACAAACATAAAACACACACACACATACGAACCTCGTCCTACTAAGGACTGCACGTTAGTCCCTACCAACTCGATCGAATCGCTCTAGTAATACTCTTCTTCTTCCCTACAGCAATGTGTTCCCGACTCGTTCAGTCGTGCCACTCAGCATAGATGCTTCTCCAACGCGAATCCTCACCGCATTTCTGCACGGTTGTTCGCATTTAAATATTCGTTTAAAATTATTACACTTACTATTTGCGAACGCGAAAGTTTTCGGAAGTTTCCGCAAACGGAGAGTAGAGGGGGAGGCTGCCATTTCAAAATGAAAACGCATCGCAGTTCACATTGCTTCAGTCCGTATTCTAGCATTTTGCCCTTTGAACTTTGTCTCCACTCCGGCAGACGGAAGAAGACCGACCACAATCCCCTACGTATTTAATATTTACAATATAACACCGGCGCACGATTGCTCGTTTGTGTGCTCGGTTTGTGTTCTTATCGTGTTAGTTTGCCGAACACACGATAGTGTGTCTTAACATTTATACAATTTCGCTGTATGCGTGTAGTTGTGTTTGTGTGTGTGAGGGAGGTGCGTGTGACTAATAACATGCATTATATCTCTTCAAGAGCTTCTTAAGTTTCCTTCCTCCTTCTGTCTTCTATGTAGGAGTGTGTGTGTGTGTGTGTGTGTGTGTGTTACTGTTACCGCTATGACATTGTTTTAAACTAAGGTGTTTCTACTAGAGACGCAATAGTATCTGGCTTTTAAATATATATGTTACAAAACAGCATCATCTTCAAACTCTCCTCCATACACGCACGCAAACTTACATACACACGCACACGCATACATACCACACCCCATTATTAAACCCCCTTAAGTGCAACACCTTTCCCTTTTCCGGCATCGTCCTGCACACGTCCCAAACACAAAAAAGTCTTTCCTTTACGATTGTAATTTCCTAAATTGTTCACGTGGTTTTCGCAACTTGCTCTCGTTTTGTTTGTTTTTCTCTGCCTTCTTTTTTAAGTATAAATTAATATCTGTTATAAACCAGGATACACACTCGTTCGCACAAAAATTCCCTGTGCGAACTTATTTTCACTTTCTCTCTCTCTCTCTCTCTCTCTCTC
>JXXA01013246.1:0-30058 GCA_000956255.1 Anopheles punctulatus | reverse complement strand
CAGCAGGCACTAGGCGAAAAGATGGCGCAAACAGGGGCGTTCAACGGCGAAGGCAGATTGGGCATGTATTCGGGAACGTTTAAAGAGAATGGGAACGAATGCGAACGCTCGGGGGATTTAATAATCCATTTCAAGTGCGGTATGCTTCAGTTTCTTTCTATCAAATCCAAACCATTCACGTACAAATACAGCATTTTTGCTACCTTAAAATTATCTACGAACAGCTACAAAAGGAAATAGGGACAGTTGATTTCAGTTGATTTGTTTTGTGAAACTTATAGGAGAGTTGAACAATTTCGAACCTGTTTTGAATGATAGTAAGTTTTCGACACTCTGCCAAATTGTTGGAGCCTTTTTGAGAGTTTTTTCATGACATTTTACTCTTCTACAAGCAATTCTATTGAAACCACTGGTTTCAATTCAACTGGCAGTTATTCATTTTTAGAAAGCTAATTTCGACTCTTTTGACACTTTTCCGAGAGTTTTGGCACAGTTTTTGCGTTGTTTTAAGTTGTTTTTATATTTTTTCAATAAACTATCGATGGTCGACTCAAGTTATCTTTTTGAACCTGATTTCTACCTACCCTAGGAGGAGGATATTCCTACCTAGATTGAACAAATTGAACACATTAGGCAATTTGTTAGAGAATTAAGTCATGCAGTGCATTTTTGAACCGGTTTGACGTTTGAAATGAAATGAAAAGAAAAAGTTATGTCACATTTTTAAGATTATGTAAATCTAGATAAATATTCTTTTTTTACTTATTCCGAACAAAATTAAATAAATGACTACTGATTATCAACATGTGAAACACATTTAATTACAAATCCAATCAAATTATTAAGCTCTTAAACGAATCTTTGGTTTAAAAAATGATGTTTGCACCTTTAGGAGTATAAGTACTAAATATAGTTTTCCGACTTCAAACTTAACTAGCAAGCCTGAAAATCAATCATAATCGGTTCGATCTAAATTAATCGCAAAATTTAAAGGTAGATGCATTATTCAGGTCACAGTCAACAGTGTAATAAGGCATCTTTTTTCCTATTTTCCCTGTAATTGAGTACATTATGTCGCACTTTCTATCGTCGTAGTTGACTTTTCATCGGTTTAGAATCTCGATGAAAAAAAGCGTTTCAAACGTTTCAAAACCTTTCAAACTAATTTCCACAAATGGACTCACTTCGCGATGAAAAAAAAACCAACACGCAAACGAACAACCCGTCCATGTCACGTTGATGTAATTTATGGTTCAATTGTAACGCTCGCAGTCGGGCGAAAAGGCCGGCGAAAAGCCAGCACGATTGCCATTTGCTGCAAGCGCATAACGGCCGGCAAAATGGCGACCATCGAGCAGTTGCAGTTGCGGCAGGTTTCGCGCCCACATTGTCTGCCGGTGGGTTGGCCAGTCTGCCGGTGCCAGAGCCCTCCCCCCTCCCGGCTTACTCTTTTGCCTTGCTACTGTTTCTCTTCTTTTTTTTGTGTTGCTCCTCATAACTATGGCGCTGCTGCAATTGCTGCAACTGTTACGCACGGAACATACGGCGCATGTATCATGGGCAGCTGTAACCGAGGGATTGATGGGTGCAACAACAACAAAAACCCACACATGCATACACACACTCTCTCTCTCTCTCTCTCTACTCCCGTACCCGTACAGGGTAACAAGAATCCCGAATGCGATTGCTTGTTTGCCATCTGCCGGGACCGCTCATTGCACTGAACCGTATCAGATTTATTCAATTTAATGATTCTTTAATACGTTCTGTTTGGTAGCGATGCTTAATTCTCTGCATATTGGCGCTTGTTATGCAATATGGCTGAATGTACAGCAACGGGCAAAAAGATCTGCACCTCATCTATCTTGAGGAGCGTTTTTTTTTTGTTTTTCATCCATAAAACCCTAGACAAATGCGAACAAAACGTTTGTGTAACACGAACTCAAACATGCATGTATGAATAAAAACATATCGTTCTGTTTCCGCAAACGGAAATTGTAGTGAAAGAGAAATCATCAAAGAGTACTACCAGAATGTGAAGAAAAAAATGGTAAAACAAGAGTTTTATTGGATTATTTTACGAAACTGATATAAACCGTTTGAAAAATAATTACCACCAGTTATTCGTTTGAGATTTCTTCTGTTTGTGGTAAAGTACCCTTCCATCTATTTTTTATAGATCGGAAATTTGTGGAAATCATTTTACAAGTTCATTTTTTATTCTTTCCAGCAACTTTCAAGATTTTTTTATCACTTTTTGTGACTTACGTTAGCTACGTTTAGTATGTTTTAGCTCAACTCGCATCATTTTTAAGTTTAGTTTATTATTTTTGGTAGATGTATTTCATTTAACATTCTGTTTGAAAAATATATCTCTGTCTAATCGTTTTTTTTAATACTTTACTGTTTTCTGAGCCCACTCATTTGATTTTATTCATTCCATTCTTCATAGTTTTTTTTTATTTATTTTTTATTTAAACTTTAAAATAAACACCACAATTTCTATCAAAAATTGAGCATTTATTCGACCAAGAAAGCATTACGTTTCAAATAAATTTTGGAATAAATATGACATTCGAAATACAATGGAGAACAAGAAACCTCTGATGGAACCATTCAGTAGGAACCATTTCTTTTATACAAACCATTTCAAAAAGCATATTAGACCCTACAAATATAATAAAGCCAAACTAAGTTCATAAAAAGTTTTTTTTTATTCTTTTTAAACACATTTCCTTACACACAAAGCAAATACTCTCTTTTTCAAATTTAAATCTTATTTTTAAAAAACATGCTTCAAACACAGCTTTACTGCCAAAAACAAATTGAAAACTAAAAATAATGCAACATATATGTTCCAAATGGAATAGTTATGTCTTTTTTACCATTCGATTCAAACAGTACCGTTTTTAATCAGTTTCCATAGTTGTTTGTGACTTTTCTAGAAGAATGGAAGCCGTCGGTATAAAAGTGAGAATTATTATTTTAATTATTTAACAATCTAAAGCGCATCACGGTCGGAATTTTGCTTATTAAATTTTTCTACTCAACTAAAACCTAAAACTACGTTGAAAACATATTTCACTTACCGACAAAGAACTGCTTGAAGAAGGTTCCATGGCAACGAAGCCTATTGCGTATCCTTTATGCTCGAATTTAACCGACGGCAACGGTCGCTACCGTTGATCTAGTTCTCTTTTTGCCGTCGCTTGCCTATCGCACAGAACATTGCACCTGCCAGTGCCAGAAATTGGCATCGAAATCCCAGACGACTGGTTGGAATCACTTCAGACACACGAAAAACTCATCAATAATTCACAACGCAATGGTCGATTGGTGACGACGGCGATGTTGATGCGTTTTTTGACGGAACACAATGCATCCTCATTGTACGCTTGAACGTTCGCATTACCCCCACCCCCACAAATACACACACACACCCACACACGAACGCGGAATGTTATGCTAATAGAATGGAATCCATTTCCACGCCACGACGGTCCTCGGGACACTCGGTGTTATGCTGCAAATTTACGTAGAACGAACGAAACGAACTGTTTGAACTGTCCAACAAAATGCCTCAGCCTGTACGGTTTTTTTTTAATCTACAAAACGGCTCCGTCGCTTCGGGTGCGACGATCGCGAAATCCTTGAGAGAGGAAGCCCGAACGCAAAAACGCGTCCACGACCGTCAAAAGCTAGCGCGCGAAAAAAAGGCACACGTCCTGGGCGACGACGGTGGTTGACGAACGCGCAAATCGAACACGCGGAACGCGCGAATGAGGTAGGAACGAGTGAGAGGACGAGGACGGGAATGGGCGAGCCAATTGGCCCCGGACCCCTGGCGGTTTGTTGGCGAGATCCCGTACGCGGCGACCCTCTCCTCCGGTTCCGGAACTATATCACTCACACAACCTCACACAGCAGTGCGTACGCTGTCGCCATGTTTACGAGATCTCTGATCCGTTTTGCTGTCGCGTCGCATGGTTTGTGAGTTTTCCAGTGATTTCGGGACGGATGGAGAGAGGAAAAAGAATAAAAAAAACGTCCGCCGTATAATGGCGGAAAAGCTCGACGATAGAAAGAGAAAGCACAAGAGAACCTATACATATTTACCACTTGCACACGATGACGATGTAGAAGTCTCGGTTTAATCCGGCGAACGATGGACAAAGAGGGTCACTGGTGCGGGACCGCTGCGAGAGGGCCTAAACCAAATTCACCCGGGCTCCCGGTTCCCTCTTTACATTAAATGAACATTATTTGGCGAAACACTGCACCACTACAGAGGCAGCCCCACCGACCGAGTAGATGTGTAAATTTACGTCATCATCATCATCATCATCAGGACCGTGATCAACGTCGCGTGGTAAATAAAGAACAACGCCAGCGCGGCTTCCCGCATCTACTCGTCTGTTAAAAAGTGAGCCAAAAAAACGGTCCATGTTTCTGTCTCTCTTTCGACCGTGAAGTTGACCAAATGGCTAGAAAGAAATGGAAAATATGATATGCTTCGCCTCACGGCCTGAGGAATATCGATCGGATGGAGGCGGATGGTACTTTGTGTGTTTGCTTGCCCGTGTCGTGCGCACACCGTGTCTCTGTACGGATACTCAAATGACGCTAGCTGGTGATTTTGTACGATGATGCGATACCCACAGTCTGTGTCCAGTCGGTTGCAGCTCTTTTGATTTTTTGAATGGTCTTAATTAATTATCCAAATAAATATTTATCTTTTCTATAATTATAGCAATGGGTTTATTAGAAAAAGTTGAATCCAACAACGAGTGAAGTCGACCACTTGGATTTATAAAGTGATTATTATATTATATGCTTTATAGACTAATTTCCGCAAGCTAGGTGTAGGTAGTCATGTCACAATGCTATAGAATATGTTCCTCATTCATTCTGTTTTTGGCAAAACATATTAATTTTACACAATACTAAATAGTAAAGCTACATGCAAAAGGAAAACAAGAAACGAAACTTCACAGGATCAAGATCCAGAATTATACATGTATCTGAGGTATACTTTAAAATCTATGAGCTAAAGTAGTTAGTTAAGCCAGTGGTTAAATATTTGTTTGATAACTAAACAACGATAAATCTGTTACATAAATCTCTCATTTTTGTAATATTTCTTTCAACCACCAATTGTTGCCGTACTCCATCTCTACGATATCGTTCCATGTCTCTATTTTGAATTATTTTGCTTTGAGTGCATTTGAAAGATGGAGGTAGTTTTGGAATATACAAAAAAGTTTCATATGCGGAATAAAAGCTATCATTTTATGTAGCAATAACATTATCCGAAATAAGTACTTCTAATAGGCGTTTGAATTTTATACTTACGGCTTGAGCAATAGTATTCTGCTCTGGTGTATATGATAACCTTGATTCTGCACAATGGACTCGCTACCGAGGTCAAATAAAATATCGCACAACCAAAAATAATTTTCGATGTTTTATTTTTAAATGATGATCTTCGAATATTTCGGAAAATTTGTATTTAATTTAGTATGATAAAAAAATAAAATTGAAAATCAAAGGAAAAGTTATTTAAGATAGGTTCGAAAAAAAAACCGCGAAATGAAACTTAACAATTCAATTAGTTTTATTCCATTTCTACAATATGATAAATTCGCCTAATCCCTATTCAGGGAAACAGAATTAGTGCTCGTACTACTCGTTGAGAAAATTCAAAACCAGCTTAGAAAACTCAGTCGATTTTTCACTGTGCACCCAATGGCCGGCGTCCTTTACGTACGTAATTTCTGAGTTTGGAAACAGCATTTTAATCAGCGGCACATCTTTCGATCTATAAACAGGAAGATATACGGGCTTTATAATAAATAAATTTGCACCAAGCGGTCCACCCACTTACTGCACATAATCCGATCGCCCTCCGGCAATAAACAACGTGGGTCCGTCAAACTTAACTCCGGTGAGCGTTGGAAATTGTGCCACGCCGGTGTTGAAATTACGCTCCAGTGATTGGAGATTGATCCGCCACCGGAATTCTCCACCCATCTTTTCTCCCTTCACGAGGTTGGTGATGAGAAAATCACGGAGTGGCTTCTCGGATACAATTCGGGCCAGTTGCTCGTCCGCAATCTTGCGCGCCTGATGAATGGTTGCATCGGGCGATATGCGGATCATTTTCATCGATTGCAGAAAGAGTGGGATGTTGGTGTTACTGGTGCCGAGTCCGGGTGATGGTGAGATGTCGACGATGATTGCTTTTTCTACCAGTTCCGGCTACGTGAAGCAGAAGTTGGTTATACGAATATGCCGTTTGAAGAATCTGATAGTGTGATAACATACGTATTTCAGAGCCAACAGCATCATAGCACGACCACCCATGCTGTGGCCGATGATGGAGGCCTGCTGGATACCGAGTGTTTTATAAAGCTCAACCAAATCCTCCACCATGTGGTCGTACGAGTGCTCGTCTGTGTGTGGGCTCTCACCATGGTTACGTGCATCGATTGCGTAGATCTGATGGTATAATGCAAATGAATGGTTGTTTGACCGAATAATTTGACAAAGAACCGATATTTACCTTTCGTACAGGTTTAGTATTCTTGTGAAACGCCTTAGCCAAACTGTTCCAATTGGACTTCGATCCGAATAGTCCGTGAAGCACGAGCACCGGTGGTGCATTACTGCTGGACACGTTGTTTTCGTATCGTGTGAAGGAAAGCGGAACAGGAACAGGTCGCGCGTTACATGTCGCTCCGAGATGAAGCGTTCGTAGAGAGGAGTAAAGAGTCCTGCAGAGGCGTGCAGGATTTATCACAGATGGAAACATTTCTTAGTGCTGTGTGAAGGGCTTTCTAGAATTTCGTATTTAATGTTTTTGTTTTGAACCACTGACAGGTGACAGCCCTTCGCCTTGCCTTGCCACCACCTGTTGTAGCCTTTCGCTTCGATTTGAATTTAGCATTTTCAGTTGAGCGTTCATAAAACAGAAACTAATACAGTCAAGATTAAATATTTATTTCACAAGAAAATACGATTTTCCTTAATTCCTGCTGTTATCGAGAGACTGCTTTTGTTTCTTCATGCACGATTGCTACAGATACATCTATTCGATGAGCGGAGCTGTGGAGAAGATTCGACGACGACAACGGCGACAAGCACGACAATATCATCCGTAACCGGCGTTCTTAATTATATACAACTAACTTCAACGACTTTTGAATGTCTTTAATTACGTCCTAGGGTATGACCGCGACCCCAGGCATGCCGGAATCCTGGAGTATCACCCTGCTGCTGTTGCGGCTGTACCGGACGCTGGCCGACTGGGGGCACACCGAAACCGTGGGTGCCACCGCTCATATCCGGGAAATATCGCTTGATGAAAAACGGCGTCTCAATCAGGCTCGGACCGCCATGTTCACTCGGATAGCTAAACTTCAAGAAGTAGTACGCGTGTCCCACAAAGATACCTACTAGTGAGAATATGCTTCTGCGGATGGAGGAAGAACAACACGCATTAAGAAAGTTGATGAAATAGACACAAAAAAGCTTACTTACCCCGAAGAAAGGATCATGTTCATAGCGAGCAGCACCCATGGCAAGTACATTGCTTTAAAGCGCATCCCGAACCAGAAGCTAACGATGACCTCCTGGTTCAGCTTGCACCAAACGTACAAAACGGAAAGCACCATCGGATCCATCAGAATGGGCAAGTCCATCTAGCAGAAACGGAAACAAAATAGTTCAGCATATTATTTCGATTTCAAAACGAACAGCTGGGCGGGTTATGGCGTCGATTCCTACCACCAGACCGATAATGACGCACAGGAACCAGTTGAAGAATAGCAGATAGAAGTAATCGCCCGGTTTTTGTTTGTAGTGATCCGATTCCAGCCTCAGCGAGTAGTTGTACAGGAAAAAGCAATTCATCAGAAAATGAAAGCCGGTACCGGGATTCAGGGGGTAGAATAGCACCGCCGTCATAGGTCTCCATAACTGCAACATGAAATCGAAATTTGTGTTAGTTTCTTTGTGAAACATTTCTTATAAATTTCCACACCGCCATACCTGTAGATTGTAGAATGTCGGTGCCCACTGTAAAATTAGATACCCGATGGGAAGAATACCAATTTTGGCCAACAGCGAAATACCGACTGTTGCCGTCAGCCAGATACGGGTGAACGGTGGCACCTGTTTGTACCAAGTTTGAATGTCACTCATGGTTCCTGCGTTTTCTAACCGTATTGTACTTAAATAAATTAACTGTAGCTATGCCTCAGTTGGAGCAATATTCAATTATTTCACTACTTTGCATCAGAAAACTATCGAACCGCAGGGATGATTGAGTATTTCTTGCTAAGGTTTTTATTTGTTTTGATTTCATCAACCTGACAAATGACGTGGTGTTTGTCGGGTGTTTAAAATATCGGATTGAAAACGCTACAAAACACCATACCTGCTCAGCTTAAACGATTTAGGAAGAAAAATATGGTAAGCCATACATTTTGAAACAGATGCAAGAATATAAAACGCAAGAATTATTTAGTTTTAAACCTTCGAACAACAAAAAACTGAAAACTGTCAGAAACCTCGATTGGCGGACCACAAAACTGACGTCCGATACGAAGCCCTTTACAAACCTTGGCTACAGACAACGACACTAACACCACCGCAAAACGGTGTAAGTTCGCCATTTTTGAAAAGAAAAAACTAAAACCCCCCTCCCCGTGTACGGAAAACGGGAACAGCCACGGAAAAACGTCGAAGCTCTTACTACACACGGGCCGTGAAAGCGCTTGGAAATTGACCGCGATCGTGCGTGCATTGTGTTCGACGGTGTACGGCAGCATCCGTGCACGGCCGGTGTGTTATTATTTCGTTTCGTTGTCCCGTCGATTTGCGTGTATTTTCGCGTGTAGTGTGCAGTGCAGCCAAGCGGCAGCAGCAGCAGCGCAGGAGTATCGTTCCTCATCATCATCACCATCATCACCAGTTGGTACTACCACCATCATCATCATCATCATCGTCATAAGCAGTAGAAACAACGAAGGCATCGCGCACTTATCGGTCAATAGGCAAAAAGCAACGCGTTGTTCTGCGATTGGAACAGTGTATGTGTGTGCATTTACGTGTGAAATAGGAGATCCTGATCGTGCAGAAGACGACGATGTGAAAGGATGCTTTTTCACTGTTCGCCGTGGCAGCAGCAGCAGCAACAGCAAGAGTTGCAGGTAGAGTCACCCCGCCGCCTGACAGTTCATTGAGAGGAAGTGTGTGTCTGTGTGCATGTATATGTGTATGTGCAGACGACGCGTACACCCGACAACCGCACACACGGGGACGGGTGAAGGGAAACAAGATCGCGCAACACGGCAGAAAAGCGTCTGTGAAAAAGCAGCCCACCGAAAGGGAGAAAGTGAATATCTGTCAGTTTGGCACCGACGGGGGCTTCTATTAGTTCAGTGACATTGTGTGCGGGAAAGAGGAGCAGCAATATTTTGGTTCGCTGACCTCCCTTCTTCCCGGCTGCGGTGGCGTGCGTGCGCGTGTGTGAGAGTGTGTGTATGCGTGTGTTTGCTTTCGGTGTTTTCTGTGGCCCTCTGGCGGTAGAATCGTAGGTCGGATCCAGCAGCGACAGAGAGCAATTGTTCGGAAGCTGCATTTGTGATTGCTTCGATGCGTAGGATGCTGTTTTTACACCGTCGTCCTCCGTGTTCCGTGCGATAACTCCGTCACAGTTGTGTGCGCGTGCATTGCATTTGCCGTACGTCCTTCGAATCCGTACCCCGCTTCAAAACGCACGTAGCCGCAGCCTGCGAAACGGAATCAATCACCTGGCGTTTGGTCTCCTTGAGCAGAAGGAAATTGGTAACAAATTCCTCGTCCGGAAGGAGAAGGCCGTGTCGGTGGTGGTGGTAGTGAAGGTGGTGTCACCAACAGTGTCCGTGGCAGAGGCAAAAAATGCCCGGCCTGCTGAGAAGAAGCAAGGTGCGTGGAATGCTTAAACTTTTCTCCCTATCCACGGTTCCTTTTCACCTTTCTTCGTGAGCTTGTGCGTGCGTGTGTTGGTGAGTTTAAAGTAAATGCGAGTATATTTCATCGCCGTTCGTCGGCTGGTGAGAAAGTAGGCTTCGATGGTGTGGTTGCGTGGGAACACATATACTCACTTACGGTATCTTGTGTCGGTGGCTGCCAAGGATTCTTTGGGGGAATTGCTCCAGTTTCGAAAAACAGCGGATATAAGTGTGGTCAGGTCAGGATTCAGGATGACAGTTCGCTCTCGTCCACTCCACCAGAAAACAATCAGATGCAGCAGAATCTCTAGTTGGATGTGGTCCGTTTTACCCACAATATCCACCTCATACAGCTGATGTTTATCCGATTTTCTCATAGACGAAGAAAATCAATTCTTCCATATTCGATACAGCATATATCAGTGCCAATTGTTTTGATTTTTGTTGCAACTAAGAATGACACGTAAATTACTGCTGTTAAACAACTAGTGAACAGTAATGCAAGCATGAGTCCGTGAACAAAAGAAGTGTTGACGGACCTGCGACGCGCGCGCCGAGCCTTTTTGCCAGGGCCGTTTCTTTGTTTTGCCTTGCTTGGCTAGTGACAGGGGTGCAGCCTATTACTGGAGGTGGGTGTCGTTGTTTTCCGGAGCGGAAAATTCTCTGCATTCCACCCAGTCCAACTGCTGCGCTCCCGATTCCATTAGCTGATAACCCTTCCCTTTTCTTCAGGACAATTTGCTCCTTCTGCTGTTGGCAAGCTCGCACACACATGACCAGCAATGGGGTGCTGTGGTACTGCTGCGCCCGTGATTAATTATTATGATTTGCGTCTCGCGTGTGCCCGTTACCCCCCCGGAGTCAGTGAGTGCAGAGTGCAGAATAAATCCCGCGTGTATGCGCGCGTATGTGTGTGTGCGTCGCATGGAAGCTGCTTTGTAACTTGTGTTTACCCTTTTCTTCTCGTGCGCCGTGCGAAAGAGACAAGACGAGAGTCGTGGTGTCCGCAGCGACGTTGCGAGATGCATCTCTGTCGGACGGTGACGGGTATCATTCGCTCTCGCTCACGCCATCTGGCAGACAACCCCGCCGACCGGACACAGCGTGTGTTTGTATGGATGATGGACTGACCCGACGGTTCGGTGTGCGATAGTGTGCGTTGTGACGCTGTTTTCGCTGCTGCCTGCTGTTGCTCCCCCTTTTCTTCGCGAGGGGTTTTTAAACAGTACAGACAGCACGGCGTGTCATTGTGTGAGTGCAGAATCTCGAAGACGCGCGGAATCTCCCCGTGTCAAACCTCGCGCAGCATTTTATTTGTGTTTGTATGTGTGTGCGTGTATGCGTTAAGCCTACACATTCAAAACAAAACTCTCGAAGGAAAACATTTTCCCGCGGACCAGATCCAAGCAGGCGCCGCGCGGCTATGAAGATATTGCCGGTTTTGGTGTATGCGCCGGTTGTTTTGGTTCGATTTGGAAAACGACGAATGCGAACAAAATTGTGTTGTATGAGTTTACTAAATAAACGCCTGATTCAACTACATTTCCTGTTCTTCCTGCAGGAAGTAAATGACACGTCCATCATTTCGAGCATCGATGAGGACTCCAACGAAACAAGTATAAACATTGAAGTAAAGTAGCATTTGAGACCCGAAAGGTGCACCCAACAAAAGTTCTGCGATCACAGTGACTTCTGGTAACTTGACGTAAACGAGCGTTCCACCAATAACAATCGTCTTCGTCGGGGAAACCATCAACAGCAGCAATGAGTGATCGCGATGTTCCAAGCGTTCCAATAACCACACTCGCTGGACTTACCAGTCTTTCAGACCGTGAGTATAAACCCCAAACCCGACATGGAATCCTTTTTCTTCCGGTTTCTAATGACCTTTGTACGTTCCCATTTTCAGTGCTGAGCGAACTTCCCATTTCGGATTCGCTGTCCGTGTCGACGTCGCTCAACCGTTCGCTGCTGTTCCATCCGCGCGTGGCTGAGGAAGCGAACAATCTGCTGGCCACGCGCGATGACTCCCTGATCGCCCAGCTGGTCACCGCGATCGAGCAGACGAACTCGGACAGCATCGAGCTGAAGGATCAGTACCCACAGCCGGTCACGCCCGCTAATGGTGCACCGCACGATGGGCCGCCGTTGCTCCAAGCGATCCATTCGTGCCGGCCGAACGTTTTCAAAAGCCCCTACAATCCGCAAATTCACCAAATGTTTAGCAGCGCCGTTACGCTAGGCGTTGGAAATCAGCAGCAACAGCAGCAGCAGTTGGTGGCCCAGCAGCAAAAAATTAGTAAGTGTCGCGATAGTCATCGCGGTCTGGTGCGAAGTTCGAAACTGCAATACACCTCCCGATCTCCTACTAATCCCCTTACCCTACTCATTGCTGCATTGCATTAACAACAGTTACGCATTTAACAAAGCTCCACCGTATTCTTGTAAATCTATGACACATCAACTCAAAGTGTAAATAGTGGAATAATGATTCTATTCATTCGCTTACCCTCTATACTCTGACAATAGTCGATAAAATTGGAGTTCAGATTCAATTTCTAATCAAATTTTAGAATAACATACTTAACGTAAATTTGCCTAGTGTAAATATCGCTAGTTTGCTTGATTAATGTCCATTATTTTCGTAAAAAATGTCCAGTATCTTTTATTTTCTTAAAAAATGCTCCAAAGTTTTTTCTTAAAACTTCATTTGATAGCCTCTCAAATTGTGCTAAAAAAATATTATGTTTGTTATTAATTGTATTTGTGAATCGGATTGCACAATTTTGTTGAAAAAAAAATATTCAAAATGTGTGATAAATAACTAAAAAATAGAGAAAAAAATGAAACATTTTGAAACATATTATAAATAGAGGAAAATCATTTAAAACCTGTTACAAAGAATTAAAAATAAAATTAAAAAAAATGCATTACCATGAACATTACTAAGCTAACATACCATATTCCAAAGTCCATAATCGATAAATATTTTGATAAAATGGGTTTCGGTGATAAAAAAGTTTACAATTTTTTGCGTTAAACCCTCTCATAAGAAGATTTAGCCATTTACCCAGTGTATAATATTAAAGGTTCATATGCCATCTATTTCACGTCAATTATCTAACAAATATTATCAGAATGCAGAATGGTAGACTTTCTAATGATTTTGGTAATTCCTTTAGTCTTTGTAGTGGATATTTGATTACCTATAACGATACTAAACTAGCCAGCAGAAACGGTATCGAGTGATGGAAGCAATCGTTGTTGAATGTAAGCTAATTTTATACATCCAAATGTATGAACTGCTGTGCTAGACTATTTCGGAAGTGGCTGCCGTGTGATGGATTAACTAAAACAAAAAGAAAACACAAGTAACCAACTGCACCTAATCGATAATAGATGAATGCTGTATTCGTATACACGCGTGGTGTATCTTTGCGTTAGACTACTAACATGTATTATATTCCATGCATCACTCTAGTTGGCCTGTAAGCTGTAGCTGTTCTTTAAACTGATCGTTAAACGGATGTGGTATAAAACCATGCTGTACATTTAGTTGCTATTAAGCTGCACCATAAACATCTTAGCGTAACGATTCGCACACCAAGCCGATCAAGTGGATGCCAACCATATTGCGTTCTTATTATTTGCTTTATTTCTTTCGTGTTTTTTTTCTTCGACTCTCTGTTTGTTATGATTTTGGAACGCGCCGCGCCCACACGCAGCAGCTCCAACATCACAGACAACACAGTTTTACAATCTTCCCAACGAGAGCTTTACCGATTTGATGCAAACGCAACAACAGCAAACGTATACGAATCAGCAGCAAGCGTCGATAGAGCAGTTGTTTCAAAACCAACATGACATACAGCAGCTGCACCAGCAGCAGCAGCAGCAGCAGCAGCAGCAACAGCAACAACACCAACACCAGCAACTTCATCAACAGCAGACACTTCAAACACAGCTGCTCTCGCAGCAGCATCTGCAACAGCAATCTCAGCTTCTCCAGCAACAACAGTTTCACTTCCCAACCGGTCCAAACCAGCTGTTACCGGTGCAGCAAACACCTGCTGTGCTGGTCGGCCAGTCCTTTTCCAACCTTTCCGCTCAACCATCGACAGTATTGCTCGGGCAGCCACCAGGCCCGCAGCTGCAACAGCAGATGATTAATGTTCAATACTCGTCCAATCCTGCAGAGAACAACCAATTGCAGCAACAGCAGCAACAGCTCTTCCAGCAACAGCAACAGTTGCAGCAGCAGCAGCAGCAACCACACAATCAAAATGTGATCGTTTCGCACACATCAAATATTGTGCAGAATCAGCCGATGGATCCAACGCACCACCAGCAGCTCCAGCAGCACAGTGTGATCCAGCAGTCGGCATCGTACGCTGCGGTCGGTTCCTCGACGATGGTTTCAGCGCCTAACCAGACGGCGATGGTGCCCCAGGCAACAATGTTGCAGCAAAATCACTTAAACCCACAGCAACAGGTAGCAACCTATTGAGAGGACATTAAAATTCGCCCGCAGATTAATACATTTTTGTTTCGTATTCTCTTTTGCAGAATTCAAATGTGATAAACCAAACGAATAATAATATACACAGTGCCTCAAGCCAGCAGCACCAATACCCGCAACAGCAGTCGCAGCAGCAGCAGCAGCAGCATAATCACAATCCCATGCAGCTATCGCAATCTCAGCAGCAATCTCATCTCAACAACGGCAGTCCGGCGGCAATCCAACAGCAGCAGCAGCAGCAACAGCAATATAACAGCGCCGGCAATCTTGCCAAACTGCCCGAAACGGCACCACGAAACAATGAGTATCTGCAGCAGCAGCAAAGCAAACATCTGGACGCGCGTGGACGCCCGTCACCGGCGCAGGGCAGTACGGCGCCGGATACGATGGCCCCTTCCGCAACGTCACTCAACACGACGCAACATCACATGAAGGGACCGCAGCAGGCACAAACGGCCGGTTCGCACCGCTACCCGACGCCACTGATGGGCCCGAACAAACCACGTCCACCGGGAGCGGGTGGCGGGAATGTGTCCACCCCGATCGGTGCCACCACCACAACCACCCCCGCACCCGCCATTCGTCCGATCGGTGTTAGTGGTGCGTTGATAGGCAACGCGTCATCCACGCCGGCAGTGAATCGTACGGCAACGGCAGCGACACCGGCGACATCACAACCTCCCGGAACGAGTAGCAATCGACCGAAACCTGCCACCACCGCCGCCACGATCGATCCGAAGGTTCTCTTCCGGCTCATCCCACTCAACGAGGTGAGCACGGCGGTGAAGCTCCGCCAGTTTTCCATCCGCCTCGAACGGCTCACCGAGCATCAGCTGACGCTGCTGCAGCACGATCTGAAGCAGTTCGCCGCCGAAGAACCGCAGCTGGCCGCCCGCATGGGTCTCGGCAAGAAGACGTACGATCAGATCTTTAGCAAAATGAAGGAAGAATCACGCTGGGCGCTAAAGCGCAAAGCAGCCCAGGAGCGAGCCGAGGAAAACCCGGAAGATTACCTGAGCAAACCGAAGGTGCGGCGGGTGGAACGCCCCGCAACCGCGGCCACGCCCGCGGTGAAGAAGCTCAGCAAGGAGGAGCTAATGTCGACCAGCACCTACCAGCGGTTTATGTCGCTGTTGAGCAAAATCTTCGACCAGCTGGACGAAACGGAGGCACCCACGGCCGAGGACGGTGACGAGCAGCAGTACGAGTGCATACCGACCGGTTTGCTGAACAGTATCGGGGCGGAAGCGGCCAAGCTGAAGGTGCGCAACGCGATCGACGCGATACCGGAGGCGAAGCTGACGCTGCTCATCTCGTACGCGATGCGTTCGGTGCACGCGGCGAAGAACGTGAGCGGGGCGGAACTGCAGGACGATCTGGTCGGGGATGAGTGCGTGGAGCGGATACTGAACGGGGTGGAGGCGGCCCTGCTCGTCTGCTGTCTGTACACGAGCAAGCACACGAAGTTCCTGCAGGAGGACAACATCGACGCGATCATCCGGTTCGTGCAGTTTCAGCTGCGCGAGACCATCTTTCCTTCGTACGATCCGGTCTACTCGGTCGAGAGCAAGCGAAAGGGTGGCGGTGGCGGTGGGGGTGGCGCGGATGCGAAGAAAAAGAAGGCGGCCGTTACGTACCAGCAGAAGGGCATCTCGATGCTGTACACGAAAACGGTGGAGCTGTCGAAGCAGCTGGTGACGATGTTCGAGTCGTTTCACTTCGTCGATACGATCGTGATCCACGCGTCCTCGCTCGGGGTGGAACCGTTCTTCGTGGACAACATTGAGACGCTACAGTTCGTGTGTTTGGATCTGGTGACGACCATCTTTCAGAACGAGAAGTACGCGCACCACCGGCGGAACATTGTGTCGGACATACTGACGTCGTTCGATCGGTTGCCACACTCGAAGCGCAACCTGCGCCCGTACAAGCTGGTCAACAACGGGGGAAACATCCAGATGATGACGGCTTTGGTGCTGCAGCTGATCCAATCGTCGGTGATACTGCCCGACACGCTCGGCACGCCGGAGAGCGGACCGAACGCAGCCGCGGGCGGTGGCAAAAGCACGGATCTGTTCATCTTCGGCAAGTACAACACGGCGCTCAGCATCGGGGGCAACTTTCTCACCACCTTCCTGGACAAGTGCAAGAGCCGCTCGAACGAAACCGATTTCCGTCCACTGTTCGAGAACTTCATCCACGATCTGCTGACGACGGTGAACAAGCCGGAGTGGCCGGCGGCGGAACTGCTGCTCAGCCTGCTCGGCACGATGCTGGTGAAGAAGATGTCGGACAAGGGCGTGGAGCAGTCGATACGGGTGGTGTCGCTCGAGTACCTCGGCATCGTCGCGGCGCGGTTGCGCAAGGACACGGTCGAGTCGCGCTGCAAGGTGAAGACCATGGACACGCTGATACGCTACATCAAGATCGAGCAGGAGAAGGAGGGCGACGAACCGCACGGCAACAGCAAGTTCCAGCTGGACGAGGAAGAGGAGCGGACCGAGTTTCTGCAGAAGATACTGCTCGACTTTCTCGCGGTGAACGCCCACGAGGGTAACGTGGTGTGGAATCACGCCCGGCACTTCTACATCACGCAGTGGTACCGGGACATGATGCAGCGGAAGAAGAAGATCGCCGAGGGTGAGAAGGGGTACGCGTCGCGCCGGAAAGCGGCCGCTGCGGCGGGCCGCCGCCAAGAAGCGCAAACGCTACACGAGCGATTCGGACGGTTCGGACGGCGGGGAAGACTCGGACGGGGACGAAACGGGCGGCGGTGCGTTGCGCGACGGCCAGATCGACCAGGAGCTGAACAGTGAAATCTTCCGGATGCTGGACACCCGGAAGCAGTACTACCTGAGCCAGGTGGCCCCATTCGCGGGCTCGCGGAAAGGGGGCGCGGCAAGCTACGAAATCAAAACGTACATCGACTACAGCAACGCCAACCTGATCGCGCAGTACCTAGCGAGCAAGCGATCGTTCTCGCAGAGCTACGACAAGTATCTGCAGAAGATCATACTGGTGGTGCGGGAACCGGTGGTGGCGATACGGACGCGCGCGATGAAGTGTCTGGCGAACATCGTGGAGGTGGATCAGATGGTGCTGGCGCGGCGCGACATGCAGATGGGCGTGCAGCAGAAGCTGCTCGATACGGCCATCTCGGTGCGGGAGGCGGCGGTGGACCTGGTCGGGAAGTACATCCTGTCCGATCCGGAACTGATCGATCAGTATTACGAGATGATATCGCAGCGGATACTGGTAAGTGGGTGGAGCGAACGTCATTGGTTATTGGTCGCACCGAACCATGTAACGCGGTACCCGAAGGTTTACTTTGATCGAATAATATGTTTGAAACAATTACCCAACCATTTTCCATCAACAGGATACGGGCGTTTCGGTGCGGAAACGGGTAATCAAAATACTTCGCGACATTTGCATGGAGTATCCGGCGCACGAGAAGATACCGGACATCTGCGTCAAGATGATCCGGCGCGTGAACGACGAGGAAGGCATCCAGAAGCTGGTCATGGACGTGTTTATGACGATGTGGTTTATGCCGTGCAATGATAATGATAAGGTGCGTGTGTTTGTGTGGGGGTGTGTGTCAAAGTTTTAAATAATTAATGTTCTACCTGTACCTGCTGCAGGCTGCAATGGATAGGAAAATAACGCAAATTATAGATGTGGTCTGTTCGTCGCACGAAACGGGAACGCAAGGTTTCGATGCTCTGCTGAAAACGGTACGTTACTGCAAGGACACTACCTATAGGTCGATATTTACAAGCATTACCTTTCCCTCCTCCTCTTCTTCCAGATATTTGAACCAAAAGAGAGCAAGGAGGATGCGAAGCTGAAGAAGGAGATTCCCAAAACGCTGATCAAAGCCTGCCAGCAGATTGTGGACGGTTTGGTCGAGGCAACGATGCGTCTGGAAGGGGCAGAGAATACGCGACTGGTCGGTTGCATTACGGCGCTGCACCTGTTCGCCAAGATTCAGCCGCAGTTGCTGGTCAATCATGCAATGTCGCTGGAACCGTATCTGAACATGCGCTGCCAGAATCAGATCATCTCGAAGTTTATCAGCTCGATCGCGGAAATTCTGGAGCAGGTGCGTGTCAAGTGCTCGTTGGAGTGGAACTGAGTTGTTATTAATCGTTTTCGTTGCATCTCTTATTCGTGTAAAGGTCGTTCCACTGATGGACCATCCTAGTGAAGTATTCTTAGCAGATCTCGAATCGCATCTCATGATGCTTATCGTCACGCAAAGCCGTACGATCGTGCTGAGCTGTGTCTCCTGTCTGTCTACCGTCGTGAACAAAATCACCAAGAACTACAAACTCATTCGGGATTGTTTTTCGAAGTACGTATCTCACCCGAGTGCCGGCGAATGGAGAAAAATCAATTGAACTTTCATTTCTTAACCGCAGACTGTACTACAAGGGGCTCGTGTGCATCAAGGACAAGCTCGTATCGGATCCTTCGATACCGATCGAGCAGTTCTTTCGACCACAGTTCAGACGCAGCATATTCACCGTGGGGCTCATTATGCGATACTTCGACTTCCGGCAGCCGGAAGTGTACGGTGCACCTCCGAGTGGCGATGATTCCGCCAGTCAAGGTAAAACAATACTGCGTAAATAGGATCTGCTCAGGGGGCGCCCCTAATGCTAATCGTATCCTATTCTTCAGCCTCCACAACGTCGCTGCCAGCGAACATCTGCGAGGACGTGTTCGCGACGCTGGCCTTCTTCCTGTCCTGCGATCATAGCGAAATCTGCAAGGAGGCGCTCACCTCGATGGGCAATTTTTGCGTGAAAAACTACGAGTATCTGACGAAGGTCGAGCTGCGGGACTACTACAACTATCTGCTCACGCAGGAGAAGGTGCTGACGGACATGAAGATCACGGTGCTGAAGAACATTCTCATGTATCTGACGGAGGAAGAGAACAAGATGGTGCGGAACGATAAGGAATGTAAGTGTTTCGTTTGGGTCTCGATTTCTCAATCTCCACCGTCGAGAGCGGCTGACGTGCACGTCTTTTTGTTCGCTCGCTTCGCAGGGTCAAAACAGTCACAGATGGAAGATCTGAAGGAGATGGGCGACGTGTCGTCCGGTATGGCGAGTCGTGTGATACAGATTTACCTGAAGGAGATACTGCGCAGCTTTCTGCACAGGGACTGTGGTGTGCGGAGCTGGGCGATGCGGGTCGTCGAGATTGTCCTGCGGCAAGGCTTAGTCCATCCAGTACAAATAGTTCCTTATCTAATATGCTTAAGTACAGATCCGGAGAAGGAGGTAAGGCGGTGTTTTAGCATGTGCTATGAAGGAGCATAACACTCCGAAGCTCGAGATGGCACCATGTGCGCGGCAATTCACCATTTTTTTTGTCTTTGCCCATCAACCCACAGGTGGCACACAGTGCGGATCGGCATTTGCAGGAGATCGACAAGCAGTATCCGGGCTTTGTAAATATGAAATCTCACGCCGGTATGCAGCTGTCGTACGAGCTGCAGGAGCTGCTGCAGCGCCGTGACGAGTCCAGCATCGTGCGCGGCTATCGGGTGAAGGATCCGCAGGAACCGCCGTCGGCCCTGAACGGTTTCCTGTACACGCTGCTGCGCGGCACCAAACCCCAACGGCGTGCGCTTATCCAGTCGATTACGAAGCAGTTCGACGACGGTAAGATCAGCCTGCGGCAAATGCTGTACCTGGCGGACAATCTGGCCTACTTCCCGTACGCGGTGCAGGACGAGCCGCTGTACATTATACACCACGTCGACGTGCTCATCTCCGTCACCGGCACGAACCTGCTGGCGACGTTTCGCGAAGGCCTGAAACCGTTGCCCGGCACGGAAACGAACACCGAACAAGGTAGGGGGTTTGGCCGAGATCTATTTGACGTTTGCAGGATGCGCTTCCGACCGACACCCGTTAACCTTCCGTCCCGTTTTTTTTTTTTAATATAGTGAACAATCCTCTCGAAGATGACGACGATGATGATCAGGAAGCAATACTGAATCGGCTTCCCGACGATACGTCTGATTTGGAAAATTGTATACGGTCTGCGCAAGGTTGCATGCTTCTGTTAATACTCAAGCAACATCTGAAGGATATCTACGGTATCACCGACAGGTAAGCAAACTAGTTAGGATAGATTCCCTGCCAGTGATGCGCCTGAAAAGAAGTGAGTGAGTTAAATATTTCTTTGAAATCGAATATTATCGATTTTTATCATTTCGGAAGTCTCTTTTTCAATGCTCCTTTCAGGGCGAACATTTTTGTAAATGAAAAAATGAAGAATTTGTCTTAGTTGAAAAGTTAGTTTGTTTCAACATTTGTAAATATTCTTACAATTACAATACCATATTGTAAACTTATTCTAATGGCTTTGGGGTTTGATTGATTTTCGCGATGAGTAAGAGCGCACCATTAATGGTCTTGCATTGTATCGTTCAGCAAAATCTCTCGCTATTCCCCGTCGGAATCGGGCAAAATCTACGATAAAGCCATGCAACGACGAACGAACTCGATGTTCGATCCGAAGGCGACGATTACGCTTCTGAAGGAAAACCGGGCCACCAGTGGGACACAGACGGAGAAGGAACGAATCGAGCTGGTGCAACGATACTTAGACGTGAGTATTGCGACATTTCTCGTTAGTTTGGCCATTTGCAAATTAACCATTAATGTTTTTTTTAATTTATAAAAAAATAGTTCAAGCAACTGATGCTGCGGCTCGATCCGGACGATCCGGATCTGCTGGATGAGGACGAAAAGCCCAACTCCGTCGCCGGAACGCCGGTAAAGCAGCAACCGTCCGCATCCGGCAATGCAACGCAGCAACAGCAGCAACAACAACCACAGCAACAGCCACAGCAACCGCAGCATAACCACACCGACGGAACAAGCAATAATATTCACGTGAACAACGTGATAATGCCGGTAGCGCAACAGAATGTGAGTGTTTCAGCATATATGGGGGGATATTCACGTGTACAATAGAGTGCTCAAAAGAAGGGAGGGTGCGTTTCGGACTGTGGGGATCGTCAGGGAGAGGAAGGGGTGGGTGAGACTCGATTTCTAACGCCATCATTGGTAGGATTACAGCACGAATCGAGCATCGAATCACGGTGGCGTCGTCACCACCGGCATGCCACCGAAGACACCGAAATCATCGTCCACTGCCGCGTCCAACCGCGGCAAATCGACGGCACGGAGCACCACGAAGAAGAAGAAACGAAAAATATCCAGCTCCGAGGAGGAGGAAAGTGACGCCAGTGACGGTGGCTACGATTAGAGCGTTTACCGTAATCCCAAAACCACTCTGCGCACCAACACCAACACATCCAATCAACAATCTCGCAAAAAAACCCCTCTTTAGATCCGCTGTGTTACCACTATCACTACGGAAAATGGGGAAACGGAGTGCGGAGAGCAAAGATACCAAGCAACAAAAACAAAACAAAAACCATACAAGTACCTCATGTATGCATCCAATTTTCGAATGTTTCTACGATGCTGCTTTTGATTTTGCTTTCTTCTACTGTAGACATTATTAGGGTGCTTCTTTCTAAATCAGTCACATTGCCCGACACATAATGGCAATGTTAACTTGGATTGTATGATTCAAGCTTTAATCATCATCACTATGCTTCGTTAAGCTAGGGATTACTGTATTTTGCTTTATGGAAAATGAACTCAATACTGTGCTGCATTCCCATCATCGGTTTAGAATCGTATTGAAGTAACATGCGTGCGATCTTCTTTGCCTTTCGCTGGTAGAGATCTTCATGCGCTATGTCGAACACATGAAAAACGAGAATGCATTTTTTCAATTATCAATCCCGCTTTATTCACAATTTTGCTTTCATTTCTGTAGCGTATTTAACAAAATATATATGGTGTGGTTTTTTTTGCTTTTACGGGTTTTAACACAAATCACGGTTTTGTGTTAAGTTTCGAGGCACCCGAGTAAACCGAAGTAATCTATCCTGTTGTTATGAGAAGTATTTACGGCCAGACATTTTGGAAGCAGTAACGGAAAACCACTAGAGAACGCGAGCCGGCCGGTAGTGCGAAAAAAAACTCGATAAATAAACTGAACCCGTTGAATTCATTCAGTAAAAAACATCTTAACAAGCAGTGGTAACTAACACCACCCCGAAATCGTGGAAGAAAATACACGAAACGAAAAAAAAACATTATTCAATCACACAAAAAGATAGCAAAGAGGACTCTCTCGTTGTGATCCCCCGAATGGTGATGTGCAAATGAAAGGGAAAGGTTGAACAGAGAGGTAAACAGAGAATAGAGATAATTTTTTAAAAAAACATGTTAAAAAAGAACTATTTATGAATTGTGGCCGAAAAAGAGAGTAAGAGAGAGGAAGAGCGAAAGAGAAAGAGAGAGAGAGAGAGAGAGAGAGAGAAAGTGAAAATAAGTTCGCACAGGGAATTTTTGTGCGAACGAGTGTGTATCCTGGTTTATAACAGATATTAATTTATACTTAAAAAAGAAGGCAGAGAAAAACAAACAAAACGAGAGCAAGTTGCGAAAACCACGTGAACAATTTAGGAAATTACAATCGTAAAGGAAAGACTTTTTTGTGTTTGGGACGTGTGCAGGACGATGCCGGAAAAGGGAAAGGTGTTGCACTTAAGGGGGTTTAATAATGGGGTGTGGTATGTATGCGTGTGCGTGTGTATGTAAGTTTGCGTGCGTGTATGGAGGAGAGTTTGAAGATGATGCTGTTTTGTAACATATATATTTAAAAGCCAGATACTATTGCGTCTCTAGTAGAAACACCTTAGTTTAAAACAATGTCATAGCGGTAACAGTAACACACACACACACACACACACACACACTCCTACATAGAAGACAGAAGGAGGAAGGAAACTTAAGAAGCTCTTGAAGAGATATAATGCATGTTATTAGTCACACGCACCTCCCTCACACACACAAACACAACTACACGCATACAGCGAAATTGTATAAATGTTAAGACACACTATCGTGTGTTCGGCAAACTAACACGATAAGAACACAAACCGAGCACACAAACGAGCAATCGTGCGCCGGTGTTATATTGTAAATATTAAATACGTAGGGGATTGTGGTCGGTCTTCTTCCGTCTGCCGGAGTGGAGACAAAGTTCAAAGGGCAAAATGCTAGAATACGGACTGAAGCAATGTGAACTGCGATGCGTTTTCATTTTGAAATGGCAGCCTCCCCCTCTACTCTCCGTTTGCGGAAACTTCCGAAAACTTTCGCGTTCGCAAATAGTAAGTGTAATAATTTTAAACGAATATTTAAATGCGAACAACCGTGCAGAAATGCGGTGAGGATTCGCGTTGGAGAAGCATCTATGCTGAGTGGCACGACTGAACGAGTCGGGAACACATTGCTGTAGGGAAGAAGAAGAGTATTACTAGAGCGATTCGATCGAGTTGGTAGGGACTAACGTGCAGTCCTTAGTAGGACGAGGTTCGTATGTGTGTGTGTGTTTTATGTTTGTGCTCTGGTGTGATTGAAACCGATTGAGCGAGTGTACGTACGTGTTATACGTGTTGGAGAAGTAACTGATTTGTGTTTCGTGTAAATATTTGAACAAAACAAACAAAAGCCTGCAATGGGTAGCTTGTGGAGCAAATGCGAAATTGTATAAGATTTAAAACAGCGGCAGAAATGCGAACGACGGTACGAAGGTGTAGGAGTTTAATTTGAGAATGATTTAAAACAAAACAAAAAAACGATCACGAAATCACATCGAGAATGCAAATATATTTTCTCGTGAAAAAATGACCAACCGAACCGTGTCTATGTGTTAATTTTTCAACCACCATAACTTTTTATTCATCTTTGTTGCTTTTCTGTTCTAATATGAAACTATTTTGAACCACCTAAATCGATATTTACTAATTTTGCTTCGGCATAGATAAAACTGGTTTCTTCGTTCAATGGTTTTCTTCGCTTAATCTCTATACCATACAATGATGTATAAAATTTCTTCAAATTGTTATAATTTAATTCAGTCGTGAGTTCTGCGGATACAACAAAATAATGATGGTAATTTTTAAGTACTCAACAGGTAATGGTCGTGTTAAAAGATAACATTTTCTTTCAGACGGTCTTCAGAACTGCAAAGAACGTCCGGCAAGACTGAATTTCCTCCATGGGTACTTCATGATCGACGACAACAAATAAAGCCATTTCTTTCTAACTGCCACTGATCATCCTCAAGCTATTCTACTCTAGCAATTCGCCTGTATTAATCAGTCATCTTTTTCGCCCGACTCTATTGCAGGAGATGCACGAGTATAATGGGATTTACTTATGATAAATCTATGCGTTTGTGCAAGCAACCCTGGTTTTACAGTTTCATGTGTAAAATTGTTCTAAAAACCGATTGAAACCCACAAATTACGCCAACAGAATTTCAATGTTTGCGGATCGGATCCAACCGTTCCGCGGTGGGATCGGAATCCCATCACTACCGCTGTCAAAAAGAAGGGCGAATGACGTGGAGTGGACACGGAAAGAACGAAGAAAATTTGTTTCGATTTTCTCCGGCTAAAATTGGTGTACGTTGCGCGAAAAAATAAGCGTAACCAAATCCAACCATCGCCTCTCGATCACACACGGTGCATAATCTGCGGTTCGGTGAGCCTACTCACAAAAACGGCAGAGGAACCCACACCCGGTTATCAGGATGAGCTCGTTTAAGCGAGATAACAAGGAGGAGGATGACGGTAGGTTTATCGGGTTTGTCGTTTTCGTGCGCGGATTGTTCGCCCCTAATCGCAGTGACCATCGACGAACGCAACGTGTGACACACATTTAATACTTTGCTTTTCGTTTCCGTGTTCCGTTTTGTTTTTTTTTTTCGGCAACCCCAACCGTGGCACTATGTGGCGTACGAAACGTGGGGGTAAAACACGTCAACGGCAACGTACAGGTGGCAACCCGTGGCAGAATCTGGAGAAAACGTCCGTCCTGCAGGAAACGCGAATGTTCAACGAAACGCCGGTGAACGCTCGAAAATGTACACACATCCTCACGAAGATCCTGTATCTGCTCAATCAGGTAGGTTGCGAATCCCCTGTCCGCGTTCTGCTCTTCCACCTCCTCGAGAGTGCGCTTTGTTGACATCCGTTTGACAACGTTTCAGGGCGAGGTGCTCGGTACGCGCGAAGCGACGGAATGTTTCTTCGCGATGACGAAGCTCTTCCAGTCGAAGGATGTCGTGATGCGGCGTATGGTTTACCTCGGCATCAAGGAGCTCAGTCCGATCGCGGATGACGTGATTATCGTGACGAGCTCGCTGACGAAGGATATGACGGGCAAGGAGGATCTGTACCGAGCGCCGGCGATCCGTGCGCTGTGCAGCATCACGGACAGCACGATGCTGCAGGCCGTCGAGCGCTACATGAAGCAATGCATCGTGGATCGGAATGCACCCGTTTCGAGCGGAGCCCTCGTTAGCTCACTGCACCTTGCCAGCACGGCCGGTGAGGTGGTAAAGCGATGGGCAAACGAGGCGCAGGAGGCGTTGAACAGTGACAACATTATGGTGCAGTATCATGGTCTCGGCCTGCTGTATCACATCCGTAAGGCGGATCGGCTCGCACTAACCAAGCTGGTGTACAAGCTGACGCACCAGAACCTGCGCAGCCCGTATGCGACCTGCTTCCTGATCCGAATCGCGTGCAAAATCATGGAAGAGGAAGATGCGAGCGGCAATGCGATCGAAGAGTCGCCCCTGTTCAACTTTGTCGAGTGCAGTCTACGCAACAAATCCGAGATGGTCGTGTACGAGGCGGCCCACGCCATGGTGAACCTGAAGCGCACTAAACCGCGTGAACTGTCGACCGCCGTCAGTATCCTGCAGCTGTTCTGTGGTTCGTCGAAGGCGACGCTGCGCTTTGCAGCCGTGCGCACAATGAACAAGGTGGCGATGCTGCATCCACCGGCTGTGAACGTGTGCAATCTCGATCTGGAGGGGCTGATCGCGGACTCGAACCGCTCCGTAGCGACGCTCGCCATCACGACGCTGCTGAAAACGGGCGCCGAAAGCTCGGTCGAGCGACTGATGAAACAGATCGCCACCTTTGTGGCGGAAATTTCCGACGAGTTTAAGCTGGTGGTGGTACAGGCCATCCGTTCGCTCTGCACCAAGTTCCCCCGGAAGCACGCGGTGACGATGAACTTCCTGAGCGGCATGCTGCGCGAGGAGGGTGGACTGGAATACAAGACCTCGATCGTGGACACGATCATACTGATCATCGAGGAGAACCCGGACGCGAAGGAGGCCGGCCTCGGGCATCTGTGCGAGTTTATCGAGGACTGCGAGCACACGTCGCTGGCTGTGCGGATACTGCACCTGCTCGGCAAGGAGGGCCCGTACTCGAAGTGCCCGTCGCGCTACATACGCTTCATTTACAACCGCGTCATACTGGAGAACGCAACCGTCCGTGCGGCAGCCGTCGCTGCGATCGCACAGTTCGGTGCGTGCTGTCCGGACCTGCTGCCGAACGTGCTGGTGCTGCTGAACCGCTGCCAGATGGATTGTGACGATGAGGTGCGCGATCGGGCCACGTACTACTACAGCATACTGGCGCAGTCGAACGTGGAGCTGAACAAACGCTTCATCGCGGACCATGAGATCGTTTCGCTGCCATTGCTGGAGAAGTCGCTGAACGAACATCTGAAGGGGCCGCTGACGGAGCGGTTCGATTTGTCGATCGTACCGAAGTCGCAGGTCGTGCAGCCGGAGGTGAACGACGAGGTGATGATCATGAACAAAGGTAGGTGAAATGTTTTTGTTTATAGAGATCCAAACAAATATTTAGAACTGGTTATTTTGTAAAAGTGTTTTTTTATGATTTACAAATTATATCAATTCAATCATCCTCTTTGTGATTCTTTTCAAACTATACAAGTGTCTATCATGGAAAGCCTTAAAATTGGCAACAAAGCAACATGAATATTCAGAATCAATTAATATCAGTTTCTTTAGTTACGCTATCCGCTAAGAGATGGCGCTCAGGGATGTTATATTCAAACAAAGAATATACATTCAATTCGCAAGTTTTTGTATTCATTAGTAACATAGAATGGTTAAAAAAAGTATTCTTTAAAATTTAACTCTTTTTGGTAACATTTTGTGTAGCATAATTATCAAGATTATCTTATTCCTAGCCGATTTATTGCAGTCCTGGCTGGTATTACTTTAAGCAATCTACCTGTATGTTGTGATTGTAAGTTTTTTTTTCTGACGAGAAAAGGTGTCAACATGAGATAAGAATAAGTAAAAGACAGTGTAAAGGTTTTATGCGTTCCTGGAAGGAACTAAACGAGTATGTTTCTAATATTTTTGATTTTTTGTTTTCCTCTATTCAATTCTATGCAGCGGCACCAAAAATTGCACGTGTCAATCGCGAAGAGGTCAACACGGAGAAGCTGCTGGCGATACCGGGCATCCATCATGTCGGCGCGCTGCACAAATCTTGCCCTCCGGTGCAGCTGACCGAAAGCGAAACCGAGTACACGGTTTCCTGCATCAAACACTGTTTTGCCCATCACGTCGTGTTCCAGGTAGGGTTGCATCATCATGCATGGTGGATGTTTAGTATGCAGGTGTACTAAAGTAGTACTATTATGCTTCTTTTCCTCACGACATGTAGTTCGACTGCGTCAACACACTGTCGGATCAGCTGCTGGAGAATGTACGCGTGGATCTGGAGCTACCGGAAGGGTTCGTCTCGCGGGCGGTAATACCGTGCGCAAAGCTGCCTTACGGTGACAAAGAATCGACGTACGTGATCGTACAGTTCCCGGAGGATGTGCCCAGCTCCATAGGTGAGAATTTGAAGCGAGCGATGAAGTGTATGAGGTCCATATATTCATTTATCCCCTTGCTCTTGCTTCCCTTTCAGCCACACTGGGTGCTACGCTACGTTTCATGGTGAAAGATTGCGATCCCACCACCGGACAGCCGGACTCGGACGAAGGCTACAACGACGAGTACATCCTGGAGGATATCGAAATCACCGTCGCCGATCAGATCCAAAAGTCTAAGAAGCAAAACTTCCTTGCCGCGTGGGAGAGCGCCGATACGGAAGGTGCGATTGTATGCGGCCTCTTTTGCGAGTTTGATAGACTAAATTTGATTGCTTTTTTTTTGTAACCCGCCAAACAGAATGGGTTGAAGCGGAAGACACGTTCGAGCTGTCGTCGGTGAACAGCCTGCAGGATGCGGTAAATACGATCCTCAAGTTTCTCGGCCTGGCTCCGGCAAACCTCTCCGAAAATGTGCCCGATGGTGCCCACACACACACGTTACTTTGCTCCGGTGAGTTTCTCTCTCTTTTTCTCTCTTTCTCTAGTGCTCCCATTAAAAAATAACTCTATGAAACCTACTTCTTCCCTTCAGGAACGTTCCGGGGTGGGGTTGAGGTGCTCATCCGCTCGAAGTTGGCCGTTGCCGACGGTGTCACCATGCAGTTGACGGTGCGATCGACGGACATGGACGTGGCGGAGCTAATTACATCCGCGGTAGGCTAAGCATCACGTACCGTGCATCGAAGTAATTTCATTCCGTGCAATCCCACTATATCCAAGAACGAGCCTCTCGTAATCTGCAATCATTGCTTCTACTCGAACGCTGCTGCGGGTGCAACAAGGATAGGAGCAAAGCGGCACACCCCGTTACGGTAGAGAAATGCTTGCGCAAAACACATATATTTTAGCTTACGTTACTTACTAGCTACACATGCGGGGCGAAAAACAGGATGGGAAAGCGTATGTCATCGTGTAGAAAATCGTGGTCCAGAGCAAGGATTTTTTTTTATTTCAATATTTACTCCACTAAAGCCGTTTCGAAGCCAAAAGGGCATTTAGCGTTCAGCTCCAGAATTTTGCGCGCATACAGATGGATGTGCCGCGGTGCATCGCACTCCATATGAACATATTTCCCTTTCATTTTCGCCACCCAAGTGGCACGTATGTGAATATGTATTAATTAGTGTAATAATGTGCGTACCACTGGAACAATAAACAAAAACCACACTCTCTCTCGTTTACTTTTGATCGCTTCAGAATGTTCTCTGGATGGGCTTTTGTTCGGGTGTTCATGTGCCAAAAAGTGCGGGTTATATTTTATTTACACCGTTACCAAATGTTCGTTTCTACACGCGTGCCTTTCGATTTTTCTTTGACTAGTTGAAATACGAATTGCAAAAATTCGATCCACAATAAGAACCGTACAGGATCGAAAGATTCTTATTGCTCCTGAAAAGCGTGTACTCTCTAAAAGAGTACAAGAACTTAACCACCGCGAACATATTCGACTGGGGCATAGTCAAAAACTCACGTAAAATTCTTAAACACATAAACTTGAATCGAGAAGGATGGAACCCCTAACGAGTCAAGTATCGTTCACAGTTTTTGAATCCAATGCACGTGGTGAAGGCTTAAACTCATATCGATATTCATTTTTCCTTTTTCAATTGTACGATCAACCCTTGGAGACAATGGACAATATA
>JXXA01013244.1:0-10648 GCA_000956255.1 Anopheles punctulatus | reverse complement strand
TGTGTGTGTTTGAAGGAAGGATCAGTGACACTTCCTCGAGCCAAGATGCGACGAGCAAAACGAGCATCGATGCACAACGGCTTTGCATTTATGCTCTTCGCAACTGCGCAGTGCACTGAGGTAAAACGGAAGCTACATTATATGTCTGCAAATTTTTACCTATACATTTGTTCCGTTTCCCGTTGTACCGTCAGACGGGAAGACGGGCTTAGTTTATTTCTGTTTATCATCTTGGCCGTCGGGCCGTGGCTTAGTTTGGTTAAAAATCCTACTGCAGTACACGCTAGTAGTTTCCATGGCGACGGATGCTCGGTGCTTAGTGAATTAAGGCAAAGCTAGTGTGACAGTCCGTGTCACGTCTGGTAAGCGAACGTTTTACGTGATGTGAAGTGAAGGTAAACTTGGATGGTTTTCCTCCAAGGTACGCCACAATTCGTATCCTTGGACTCTTAAATCATAGAGCATGGTGTATGTTGGTGATACAGGTGGTTTTTTGCTTGTAGAAGAATATCTAAAATCGTACTCATTTTAATATATCATGTGTTCGGAACATGCAATAAAGAAATGCTGCCGTATGCGAGCATAATATCGTACGAATTATTACATACCGCAGTATAACAATTACGCTCAGCTTGCCTTAAATATGATACTGTTTTTTGATTGCACTAGTAGCGATAAAATAACAAATCGTTTATTGATTGTTTTTTATAAGATCGCTGTAAAACGAATGACTTCAAAATTTTCATTCCGCCTTCAGTGTCCCTTTGTTCAGCAGAATTTAGCAAAATTTAAATCAAATATATTCATAAATAATTTTATAAGTAAGTTTAACTTTGCTTGGCATTGTGTTTTCTGATGTGCAATGCATGATTGTGTTTAGTTCACAGTGCAAAATCCGGATGCAAAAACTATTCATTTTTATTTTAGTTTAAAAAATAGCACAAAGTAAAAAACACAACCGAATCGTTCGATACCGTGTCGAGCCAAAAGTTTTACGCCCGCTTTAGCCATTAAGTAATTAATTTACCATTTTACTCTGGCAAAAACAGGGTGTTTGCGGTGCGTCGTGTGTATATTTGAGGTGCTCTAATTGCGACTTGGAGGGCATACGAGAAAGCTGTACGCGGGGAAGAGGCAGAACGTTTTCGAGGATCTGTTTTAAACTAAATACCGGGATCAGCGCGTCGTATCTGCTCGACACACGATGTTGGTGGTCGCAAGCAGCACGAGGGCCGTTCGAAAACACTATCGTGTCCTTGTCTAAATTAAATTGTTCGCCAGCTTTTAACCCTTCACCTGGTCGACTCCCAAGGGACACAGCTCCTATCGAAGTCATTGTTGGTCCACTACTTCCAATTTTGTTTGTTTTTGCTGTTCGGTAACCCACCGAAAATTCGTCCCTTTTTTGTCAGTGCTAAACGTCTGTTCTTCAGGTGTGCTTGTGCCTGCACCAGACGAAAAATCACTTCGCACACCAAGTTTCAACACGAACAATTCAGTAAATGAAAAATCCATTTCGTTTCGTTTGTTTAATGAACAAACGGAGCGATAATAACGAGTAGAATGGGCATGGGCAATGGGCAAGGATGATTTTTCACGGTGGAAGTTTTTCGGGTGATATTTTTTCCTTTTCATTCGACCCAGTTGTCGGTGCGGCAGGATGATTCGGTTTCAGAACTAATAATTTATAGTGCCCTGGACTGAATGTGCGATTGGAATGGGATTTTTTCTCGTTTAACACGTGTTTATCCCTTCTCTATTTTATTTTTTTTCTTCCGTCTGTTGTTCGCTCAACAGAACTTTTGAGTCGGTTATGTTAGCTTCATTTTATCTGTTTTCACTAATTTCACAATTTACATCTATTACTTTCTCTTTTCCAGAGCACGTTTGGGATGTGTTTGTGCAGCGCAAGGGTCTCGGTGACAGTTATGGAATTCTTGGCCCCTATCGACTCTGCATCACCGATAAAACCCTATCACTGATCCGTATCGGGTTGGAAGTTACGTCTAGCCAAGAAACACGGGCCGATAAGGTCGAATTTTCGATGGCATCAATACGACGGTAAGTCTGTGAGAACGCAACATGTCCCTGGAACTCCCGGGAACATCTTACAATTGAGTTGTGGAATCAAACAACCACTAACATTTACCGTTCGCTGTATTCTACTCTATTGCAGATGCGGACATTCTCAGCGCTACTTTTACCTGGAGGTTGGTCGAAGCTCGAAAACCGGAGCGGGCGAAATTTGGATGGAGGTGCAGGATTCCATCATCGCGCAAAACATGTACACCACCATCATGAAGTAAGTTGGCGCTCTCTCAGAGAGTTCCCCTATCGGAAATGGTTTACATTTCACAGTTCGTCGGCATGCTCAACTGTGCTCGTTTTGCATAGTTTGCTAAAAAAGAAAAACCAGTTGGTGTCTGATACGGTTCTCGATTCCCAATAGTCCGTGATCTTCGCGGAATGAACCAATCTGTATCAGACTGTAGCTGTATAGAGGAAAAAATCGCTGCTAGTAAAAACGATATCTCTTTGCATGCTGATGAAGAAAAACGTTTCGCTTCTCAAAACGAAACTTTTTTAAACCGAGCACACATTATCCCAACCGGGGAGTTTCTTTTTATTATACTTTCTGTTACGCTCCTTCAAATCGAAGGAAAGAGCGCTGCAAAGATTGTCAGAAGATTTTTCCTGTTGAATTTGATCCTAGCGTTGGAAAAAAGCATTTTCCTGTTTTCCCAATCTCCCGGTTTTGAGATGAAAATATCGTCTTCAAAGGCACACCATCGTGTGAAAGAAAGTTCAAGGCGGAAGACAAGGCATGTTCACGTCTTAAATGTTACTATCGTCTGGTGTAGTTCGGGCGAAAAATATACGCTTCTGAATGAACGCTGAGGTTTCGAGGCAACGAGAAGTAGGAAACGTCTGGAATCAATTCCACAACCTGTTGCATGCGTGTAGCTACTGCGGAAAGCAGATCGTTGGTGGGTGAGGCATACTGTCTCGTCTGTGTCCCGCAGTGAAAACGCTGTTTTCATCAAGCATACAACTGAATTTACCACACTTGTACTTTTTTTTGTGGCTAACAAGGATTAAGTTTAATTCTCGTTCCAGGACTAACAGGTCTTTTCAGGCTTGCAGATCGCAAGCCGTTTGAGTGATTTTTACAAACTAATGGATTCTTTTTCATCGTAAATTACAAACGATTTAGTAATTCTTTAAACCTGGTGGTGCTTATAAATGATAGGATACTCTTAAGATGAATATAAGTAGTTTTTTTATAAGGATTATTTGAGTTTGAAAATCAAAATTTCATAAAGAGTTCATTATAATAAAAATGAAAAAATAATTCTTCTCTGCCGTTAATGATAGTTTTCTATAAATATTAATTACAACGCATAATTTTCTCACAGATCGGCAAAGAACAAGGAAGACAATCTCGGTCCCATGCTTCGGATACGATCATCCTCAGCAAATGCTGCCTCGAAACCAACGTCGATGCTTTTCCGCCGCCAGACACATACCGGCCAAAAACCGATCAACTGTTCCCCGTCGAGCGGTAAGTTTGCCTCGTGCAGTTTCATCTCTCTCTTTCTATGGGTTGATTTAAACTACCTTTACATTTTCGGCTAATGTTTAAACTTCCCCTTCACTTTTTTCACCAACTGTTCCACCCCTCCCACCAAGCCTCGAGATTACTCTCAGTATTTAGACACACCCAAATAAAACACACGTAGGGCTCGAGAGACTAATTGGTACATTTGTTTTAGACCGCATCTCACGGGCCTTTTTACTGTCCTTTTCTATAACTTAAATTCACCAGATTTTTCCCTATCCCAAAACGCTCTCATGCTCTGGTTATGTAGCACTGGAAATGTTCTTTGCTCTCTAAGTTATTAGTTTATTATATGTTTCCCTCAGCCGGATTGATTTATTTTTTAATTACACACTCAATTATCTAGTTTACATACATAAATATTTATTCACCATTTTATAAGCGTAGACAGTTTTGTGATTCTTGTAGATGATTTTTTTTTCTCTTTCCTAATTTACATTTGGTACATGTACATTACATTTACAACATACATTTGGTTGCTGTTGTACACCTTATAAAATTTTCGCTCAGTCACTATTTTATGTTCATTTTGCTCTAAAAAGCGAAGAAAATTTAAAGAGATTGTATTTTACCGAAGTTTGTTAAACCTCTTCTGAAACCTGAATCCTATTAATGTTGTTTGTTCTCCTTTTGTTTTGATTTTATATTGTGTTGCACTATTCTTTTCATGTTTTTTTCAGTAGGTTTTTTTGATATAAGGCCGTTTATTTTTTTATATATTCCTATTAGTATCGTTGAACGATTTATAATCGATAGCTGAACAAACAAAAAAAGGCGATTAACAAAAGTAGATTTTTGTGTTCTTTGTTCTCATTAGGTTTTGTTAGCGTGCTAATTTTGTTTTATACCACTTGTACACTCACAATCACTAGTAACATTTTTATTGAGGTTTGGAGTTATTTTTATATCGTAGAAGTGTTCCTTTCGTAGTCGTTAGTGTGAAAGTTTGTTTTAATTTTTTTTAAATATATGTATTAAAGATTAACTTAGTACAACAACCTAGCCTTGGCACATAATTATATTGTTTGTTTTGTGAGCTAACAATTACCTCAATAGAAGTTTCCAACAGTGTGATGATCATAACGATTTTTTCGATATTCGTCTAGTTGATTAAGTTTTTGGGTCATGAAAGATTTTAAAAAACTCCACTTTATGCTGCAAATGTTTTTTTTTTTCGTCACTTAACCACTCACCGATAACGTCGTGCCCTTTGTTCGTCCCCCTTTTCTTGTGTTCGCTGTGGAAGCTAACATCATTTTCGAAATAACAATAATAGTCAGTAATCAACCTTTTTTGTCCCTTTGCCTACACTGGGTCACGACATTGTTTAAATCATTGGAAGTTCGATTACAAATAGCATGGCAGAGTGTGTTTCTGCTGATTCTCCAGTAAGCTTGTATGATCCGAGTCATGAGATCTTGGAGACTAAACTAAGACTAACTTGTTTACAACTTCGTTGGTCTACCTTGAGTCGTCAAATACTCTCCTTTGTCCAATTCTATGCAACCCTAGCATCGAAAAGCTTCAATGGTATACTCAGCAATTTGAACGATTCTTCCTACGATCACCATATACATGTCTCGTTCCTCTTCAAAATCTTTTCCGCGTATTGTCTCGTGTGTTTCATGTGTATTCTACGTACCATTTCGCAATCTCTATCGCCTTACCGTCTCTACCGTATTTTACCATACATCTCCAACCTCGAACGCCGAAGCCAAAAATTGAATTTTTCTTCTCATACTTCTCTCCTCCATCACATAATACCACACAACGAAAAAGCCAATAAATTCAATTTGTTGCATCTTCCAGAAGATCAATCGAACAATGCGCAGAACTCGGGGTCCTCGTCGTCGGCCGCCAGCATCAATACGGTCGTGCTGGTCGGGTCGCCGCCGAAAGGGGGTTCCGAGGCTCCGACTAATAGTTCAGGTGCACCGAATTCGAAATCCAGACCAATAATGGTAGCCAATCCCAACCTGCCAGCCTGCGCGGAAAACGCTCTGCTCGGCTCGTGTGCTATCTCTTCTTCCGTCATCACTACTACTACTCCTACTACTTCTACTAGCACTATCGTCACTACTTCTCCTGCTAGTGGTACTGCCACTGCTTGTACTGCTACTGCCACTTGTACCACTATCAGTGCTACTCCCGACTCCTACCATGCACCCACGATCGTCCCCTTTACGCCGATCTCTTCGACGGCTGCTGTCGTCTGCTCCACGTTCGCCAGTACCAACATCACTTCCGCTACCATATTTGACTGCGTTGCCTCGCGAAGCAGCAACTCCTCGCTGACCAGCATCGGTTCTTGCTCCCCGATTGACGCATACGTACCGCTCATACCCGGTGCTGGACGTAGCACCAGTCCCCATCAACATCCCTTGTCTGCTGTTGCTGCTGGTTGTAGTGGTAGCGTTGTTGGTGGTGGAGGGGCCATCGTCTCCAATCGTGGTGGTATGTCCGGATCACCACGGCTTGGAATGACTGCTCAATCACCAAACTACCGACGCACTTCGCTTAAGAAAACAGTTCCAGAGGTCGATACCTCTTCACCACTATTGTCGACCAAACAACGTGGTCCACAGTCTTCGCGTCACTATCATTACCAGCAACAGCAGCACCAACAACAACACAACCTTTCCATGCTTCCTCCTGCTTCTGCTCACCATCCTAATCACCTCCATCACCATCATCAACAATACCACGGCGCACAAGCACCATCCTTGTTGAGCTCGGCAGCAGTAGCACCGAACTCTGCCGCTGGAGTCGTTGGTACTAGTAGCAGCATTAGCGACGGCAGCAGCAGGAGCAGCAGCAGCAGCAGCACCAGCACCATCGCCGTTACCAATGAGTGTTCGTCTTCCTCGACTGACCATGGTACGCCTACAATATGTTTTTATCTTCTGTTTCGCACACATACTGTATACTATTCTTATCTTATATTCCACCCTTCCAACTACGCCTTCCTTGCCTCGATATATCTTTACCATCCCTAACCTTATCAACTTGCTCAATCCATGTTCTTTGTTCGTTTTAAGGATACATATTGCTTTTGTTAAACTAGTTTTTTTTTTCATTCGTTATTTTCATTATGTCATATTCTGTTCCTTTTCGTCATATGATGCCACAGTTTCTTTCTCCTTCGTTGGCTTTATTGTACTAAAAAAGATGATGTGGTTGTGGGTCTAGTGCCTCCGCAGCCCGCGCTCATTTTAACCAACATTCCAACTCATCAAAACTCTTGTTCAATAACTGCACTTAAATGGGAAGTGCAGAGGAAAAAACTTTTTCTATTAAAGCTGCATTTCATTTTATTTTTCATCCTTTCCCATTTTATCAAGCTGGGTTTTTTTCCACTTCTGTTTCGTTCGTTTGGGTTTCTCATATCGCCTATCATAGATATGTTTCGCTCTGTTTATGAGTTTGTCCGCTACTCATATGCCCGGGCCTCTCGTCCTTCTTCTATTCCATCGCATTCCTTACATCATTTCATCGTTCACCTTTCTTCCCTTTCCAAACGGATCCATCATTTTGCATACCAGTGAAGCGCGTTTTGATGAATCAAAATTTTTCAAAAAGTTCAAAATTTCTATCCACATTCTTCAACCCAGTGCTCTCAGTGTTATCGATGGAACTGGCATTTGATAACGCAATACTCGGTTGTTCGTTGTGCTGTCTATGCGCTCCGTGCTTGTGCTGCCAAAATTAGCAAAATTTTACCATTGAACAAGCCTTCGTTTTGTACGCTGTATAGTTTTTAATTTGTACTGCGTTTTATCCTTTGAATTCAATACTATTTTTATTGCTTTTTGCGCATTTTTGAACTACTCATTGTATTACACTGCTCTTGCTTTGGTTCCAAATCGCAACATTAAGCACAGATATTGCACAACAAATAGACCGCAACTCACCGAGGTAAACATAACTTGACTCAAAATGGCTTTTCGGCTTTTCGATACGTTTCGGACACGACAGGGATCAAAGCTATATTCCATACGCCTCCATCTGTTTCATGCTCACGGAAGGAATGTTTCGTCTTCGTCGTCTTTGTTCTGGATTTCAATCAACTGATTGATCAGTTTCACACAATTATGAAGGTTTTGCGGTATCGGGGTGGATGATGTTGTCGAAGCAGGTTAATCGGTTGTGTAATTTCGTTTTTTTTTCTTTTGACGAAAATGTAATTGTTATAAAATGAAACAAAAAACTAATTACTTCATAACTATAACAAAAATTGTAAAAAATCTCATCATGGGCTAATAGAGAATGTTCAAATGACACATATGATGCTTCCTCTTAAAAAAGTGTACACTTACAAGCTGTATTTTTTTGTACGCTACTTGCTAATTCTGCTCGAGCTAGCGGCATATGGACTGTGATTTGTCTTAAGCAACAAGCTTTGGACTAATTTCCTTCATTTCCTTGCAAAGAAAATGAGATAGACAAATGATAGCAACAAAAAAGAAACAAGCTTAATCTCGTCGCACTATCGCACGAATTGAGAGTTTTAAAAGCATAAACTAATAAATTAGTTATTGTGAAGCGTGACTAATTGACTAGTCTGTGCAGACATCCGCCCCTTACGAATGCGAGAGCGAGATGGTGGTGAACAGTGCAACGAAAAGTTTAGTTTAATTTTCAATTTGTATCATGCTGCTTAATTGCTTCACAACCTTGGTGAAACAGGATGAAGCAAAAAACAAAAACAAAAACAAAATCTCAAACAACATCAACATATACACACACTTAGTCACACATATAATCAGACACAAACTCTTGTAATGCTTGCTAGCTAAACTGGTCTCGCTAAACAGACTGACGAAGTTTAGTTATTCAGCAGCACGAGAGTAGCATGAATTATTGATGACACTGCGGTTGCTCCATTTTGTGCGAACTTTCCATGTCGCTGACTTCTTATTCGTCTTCTGTTCGTGCGTTAAAGAAAGCAAATCATGTTGGGAAGAGGCTAGTAACGATACATTACCACCTGGTAGCTAGAAATGTTTCCGACGATAAGATCTCGACAAAATAGCTTATGTAAACGATGCCACCTATTAGGTTACCCTTCAGCACTCGACAACATCTTCGCCACCGACATTGCAACTGTACCTTCGACAGCGTTGGGGGCTAGTATTTATTTGCCCATATTGTTCGTGCTTTTTTCACCGTTGTTTTCAGTTTACATATCAGTGTACGGTTATATGTCTACTCCATACTGGGGCGTACTGCAAAAAAAGGCATTGCGATCATGTTTGTATTTGTGTCTCGTTGTTGTTAAGTGTTAAGATAAAGTCAATCAATAGTCATATCATCCGTTGCGTCGGGAAGGATTCTCCTACTAATCGACCATTCCGTTACTAACATTCAAAAGCCCACTCCGTGGGTTAGATCTGAAAAAATGCCTCAGGATCAATGCTTGTTGGAAGTCAATTTTCTACACATACGATTATTCATACACACACACACAAATATACTCTCGCACATTATATCATCCCAGTTGGTTTTCAAAAAGGAACACTTTCTATTCCTCTCGCTGGTTCTCCACGGCCGCTACATGTATTGGCGTGATTTTTCTTTTTCTATTTTGTCCCTCATCGTTGTCTGATAGGCTTCAATGGCTAAATTGCATGCGTTATGCTTTAATCCTCCTGTGTGACGCGAAACCTTTGATTTCTCGGCCATCTTATGAGATGATATGCATGAATCCTTAATGATTTCGCCTGGTCGCTCTCGCCGTTGTCGGTTTTACTTTGTGTGAGTCTCATGTGGCACAGTAGGCTTAAAAAAAAAACTATATTCGTATTCCTGCATGTAAACTTCTTATATTGCCTGGCGTTTGTTTCTTTTTTATGCATGTGGCACTAACATTATTCAACTCGCGTTCATTCGGCTTATGTTAAGACGCTCGGTAAATTGTGTATAGACGCTAGTTAGTTCATTTTTATATATTTTCTTACCGTATCACTTGAACAAACTTGTGGCTTCCCATGCTCTCATTGTCATGCGAAAATATCATGATATCGTATCGAAAATGTAGCACAGAAAGATTGCAATGTGTATTAGAAGGGAAATATATGCTGTAACCAAATAGTTATGTTCAGATGGAGTACAAGCGTAAGTGCTATTTTTCTATAAGAAAAAATGGATAGAAGAAAACAATATTTTTGTTTGGGATTTTAGTGGGGATTTTTAGTGGGGATTATTCATAGTGGGATTTTTAGTGGGGTAACGTTGTATTGAAAATTCATCACAATCAAATGGATTCGTCTTTTTTGCTCGCAAATATTTCTCCACAAGTCGCCCTGTGAGATAAAGACACATTTCTCACAAACATTCCTATCATCAAAATTGCAATCAATTTTTATTTTTGTTTCAGATATATTTTTAAAAAATCATATCATATTCGGCCAATAATCCAATTTATATGTGTAGAAAATTCGTTTATTCAAAAACATTTCTTTTTACCTATTTGGCTTCATATTTGTGAAAGCTTTTTTTACAAAAATTTTGAATCACTTTCGTTTTAATCAAAATTCAATTATAATATGGTATATTTTGAAAATCAACCCATTAGAACACAGAAAAAAACGATACGAATGTAATGAGAAATTGTCTACTATTTCTTTCTCTTCTCTTCCACAAATACCAACCAACAAAAATAAATCAAACACACTTATAAATATGAAACCATTTGCGCACACCTGTGTGCACTGGATGTCGCACACGTCGTCGCACACGTGTGCTTAAACAAAAACATAAATTTTTTGCCGTACTATGCGCACACGGAACGGACTTTCCAAATTCCAGTAGTGGCCGCTGCCATTTCCATAGCCCATGCGTCCTCGCCCGCCTCGTCGGCGACGATGGCGGCTGCCATGATGATGCTACCGCCATCGCCTTCGGCTTCGATGAGCAAATTCCACCATTACGCCAGTACCCGGCAGGGTGGCCGAGAGGTGCCGGGGGGCAGTGGCGGCGGCATTACCTTCAGCACACTGCTCGCCACCATCACCAATTCCATCGTTGGGG
>JXXA01013242.1:0-12058 GCA_000956255.1 Anopheles punctulatus | reverse complement strand
TGTGTGGTATCTCTACAAAAACTGCCTAAGGGCTAACTTGGCGTCCTATAAATTATGTATCAACTGTACCGGCCCATTACGCGCTAGGAGCTGTTAGCTTGTTTCATAGGTCGGTTCGGTCACTTAATTTTTGAAACTCACTTTTAAGCCGAATGATCGATTGATCGGTAATTGCTACCTTTAAACATTCCTTTCCGAACACGCAGAGCGAGAGAGAGAGAGAGAGAGAAAATGAGAGAAAGAGTGAGAGACTCTGGTGCCTTTGGCGAATGTGTTTTTAGCAAATGCGCGAAAATCGTGATTTTCACAGGGTGGTGGCGACCTCACCGAAAGCGACGAAGCCGCCGACGGGAACAAAGAAGCGTCAAACGAAGACGCCCGCAACACCTCACTTCATCACCTCCCCTGCACAACACGACACAGATCATGATCTGATCTCGGTGCCGGCACATACGCCACACAGTCGTGACTTTCCAGACAAGGGAGCGGAAGCACCGGGAAGACGACTTGGTGTAACGACCTAGAGGCACGGGTTTTGGGGACGATTTCTTTTCTCTCAACGACACATACACACACACACGCGTAAATCGTAGGTTACTTATGTTGTTTCCCTACCCGAAAAGGGGGTGTTTCGGTATTGGGTTACCTTCGCGCGCATCCGTGGCGCACACGAAGCGCCCGCCGGGATTGCGGGGGGATTTATGTTTGCAAATTGTTACATTCTCGCGCATATGCAAATGAGCACGGGCAGCGGAGGGAGAGGGCGAGAGGGGTGCTGGTCGCCACCGGGTGCAATACATGCGCCCCCAGGGCAGGAAGATGCATGCGAAACGAACGTTCAACAACGCCGACATCTTCAGCCCAGGGGGAGTTCGCAGGAGAAGTGCTTCTCGCCGGGCTGTACGAGCAGGGAAATAATAAAAACAAGCGAAACGCGGGACGGTAACGAAGTTACTTGACCGAAATCGAGACGTTGTTACGAGGTGAGACGGCGAGGTGCATGTGCCGTTGACATGCACTCGTTGGCACTGCCGTTTGGAGCAGTGGCTTTCGATTGCATCGTTGCATGTGTCGCCTTTTAAGCGGTGCTCGTTCGTTCGCTCGATTGCTGCTTGCCTGCCCGGGTGTTGGCCGCCGGTTTGCACGCTCGCTAATTTGATGGTTGACAATTAGCAAAAGTGTTTAAGATACTTATTTACGGCTTCACTCGTTTGCCCTCCACGCGTCTGTCAGCCGCTGCGTGATTCTCACACTTCCACTTGCTTGGTCGAGGTGATACGTGTGCACGATGTCAAATGGCGGAAATTGTGACACGGGCAACCGGGAGGTGAAAAGTCAGTGCGAAACATACAGCAGAGGTTAAAGCAACTCTCGGTGTACTTAACGGAAGTGTGTTCGTATTGTGGTGTTGTAGATAATGTTGTTAATGTTCTAACGAACAACGGAAATGAACGACGGATTGGTACAACCAATCAAATTAAGTTTTGAATAAATTAAGCTCATAATTCCATCGATGCTGTAAGAAACCTATTCTTCCAATTTCGTTTGCTTGCTAGATTTAATGCAATTTTTTTCACCCGTTGATCCATCCTAAAAATGTAAGAAAGCGAATAAAGTAAACCAAAAAACGAAAATAAATACCCCAAACAGCCCACAAACCGGTCGGATTCGATTGGGTGGCGTGAAAATCTTCCCAAAAAAGAGCCATTCCGCACATATGTTGTCTGATATTTTCCTATGCATTTTAACCAACATGAAAAAAACAACCATTTTATCGCCACGACATGAGTTTGCGACATCGCGCCGTGCTAAAACCCTGCACCCAAACAAGCACGAAAAAATCGATCCCATAGCGAGCTGCTTTTATTTATAAAATTTGACCACTTGCCAAGTTGGCTGTGCCGGACCGGTGGTCCGTAGAAGGTTGACCCGTGAAGGGTAATCGCTGGCAGCTGAGGAGCCGATCGGCCGGTGGCCGGAAGCGAGGAAGTCTGCAACTTCCGCTCCGGGACACAACGTGCAGTTGTTCTTTTTTTTTACTCTCTCGTTCTCGCTTCGTCCTTCGCACATGGCGTGGCGACGCGGGACTGGGCAGTTTGCCACCGCCGAGGCAAGTGATATCGATTTTAGATTTCTACAATATCGTTTTTTTCCTCTTCACCGCTTCGTTGCCTCCTCTTTCCCCGGCGTTCGACGCGCACAAATCGATCCGAAATGAACACACGTATCGGTGCGCCCGACGGGCTCGAAGGTTTGATAAATTGACCACGTGCACCGCACGGAGCACCCGCCGGAAACCGATACAACACAAAACGAACAACAGTGAATTCGGCCACCGTGCTGTAGCCGTGACGCGTGGTGGCAGAGGCAAATAAAGGGGAGAAAACAAACCACCCATTTGAAATCCATAAAACTCGCCATCATCATCGCTTCGCCCTTCATAAATCATCCATCCACCGCGTTCGGGTTTCGCTCAGTTTTGTTTACATTGTGTCATTAGATAAGTTCGCTCAATCGTACCACAAAGGGATTTTCCGCCTTGTTGTTGGTGGTGGTGCAAGCACATGTTTTCCCGATGGAAATCGGCAACGTGTCGAGAGGGTCTGCGTGGTCAGAGGAGCAATCGAGGCAACATACTTATGGGAGCTGAAAGGGATATTCTTTGCAATTCTCAGAACAGTAGCAGGACACACAGAAGTGAGCTAGGGATTATTAAGGATGATAATAAATTGTCCGGCATAGTTTGAACAACACGTTGGTGTTTACACCGACAATGTTTGCGTGAGCGCCAGGGGACCAACACTGTAAAGAGCAAGTCGGCAAGTGGGAAGCAACGTAAAGTCTTTTTTTTCGCCTCAAAGCCATCCGCATCGTTTGCGATTGACAGCAGGGGTTCCAGTCATGCCAGCAAGGATATTTATCGCATTATAAACCTAATTTGCAACCTATGCTTTTATGAATGGAGCTTCAACATGGTTGTGTGATGGCATTAATAGTCGTTTGTATGCTTTGCATATTTTTCGATGCAAAGTGAGCAATTATCCAAGCTCTTTGCGACCCGGTCGGACGTAAATCGTACGCATTTGCATAAATCCATCCACACAGGTATAGTAGAAATTAGTTTTATTCGCAATATGTAGTTTTTGTACTACCTGTTTTACAGTTCCAATTTATTTTATTGCAATAAAATTAGTTACGCTATTTTTAATAAACAGCAATTGCTTCAACCACACAAAGACGAAATGCATAAGAATGCTGTTAATTCAGCTGCTGCGAAACTTCACAACAACTCCACCTGGAAGCGTGAGTTCTAACACTTCAGCTAAACGCTATTTCATTCATTACGAACTCGAGCATCCTCTTGTAGTTCCCTTCCTCAGCTCGACATCCGGGCGAAGTAAACACATAAAAGAATCCCCGAACTCCCAGCCTATGTGTGTGCATCTCCGGCAGCGTTCAAAACGTGTGCGGCACAGTAACTCAACCGGAATGACTACCGTCGGTTGCTCGTATCTCACACGGCCGAGGATGCGCCACCCCGTCCCGTGCAACGTGAGGCAGTCCATTATAAAGCAACAAACACCCCCACCCTACACCACCCTACCGAAAGCAAGTGATCCGCATCGTTCACGGCAGTGGAAGCAGATGCCGACCGCGGATGGGGTGATTAATTGCCACTCGTGAGCACCCCCACCGCGCGGCGGCCCGGTTCGGAACCGAATTTCGAACCGAACGACGCCACCATCCTCCCCTCGCAGCACGTGTACGACGACGCGAGCTCGTGGCCGCTGACCACTTGATTGAAACGTGCGCTTTAGGGGCGTGTGTGCGAGGGAAACGAGCTCTGCGCTCGGTTGCACATCGGAGGGAGGACGCGGCGAAGGGCTAGATGATCTTGCATTGTGTTGCGACCGTCAGGGGGTGATCGGTCAAACGATCGTTCGATAATGTTTTGTGTTTTGACGCTTCGAATGGTCTAGATGGAGCAATTACCACATAAATTGTTCGACGCGATAGGCCATTTAAAGAGCGCCACAGGGCGACGGATGGACGTGCGGAAAACGGCGCATTCAGTGTAGTTTATACAATAATTTATACACAAAATGACACGCAACCATGTGCCACCATTTATGAACGCTCCATAAAGCATGAATTTTAATTTCACATTTGACCGGAACGACATCGGACACGGTGGAAAAAAATAGTTCATTTTCAAAATTTGTCATCCGTAGCCCGTGACGCGTACAGCCGCGGACGCCGACAGAAACCATCGTCACAAAGCTGGCCAAAGCGGGAGGAAAGAAAGCAAAAAGTGTCAAACTAACACTCCCGATCCACCGCCGCGATGTGCCAATCAAACTCGCCGTCCTTAACGTCTTTCGAAAACTACCCAATTCATATCTGCCGCCAGCCGGTCACAACCTCTTCCGTTGGGGTGTGACCATGAAAATGTGGCGACGAAACAACGCAAAAAAAAAATACAAAACCTGCCTGGGATGAAAATCTAATTTTAATTAGTTCCGACCAACCGATGCATGACGGGTATGGGATGAGGTTTGTTTTACGTGGATAGAATTTCGCCTTTCGGTAGCGAGAAGTTGGACGCCGTGGATGTCCCCGGCTTCCCATCTCCAACACCGTTCGAATGCGCGCGCGCGCAAACGTCAAAATTGTCGCCGGAGATGTGTCTACTAATTGCGCAATTATTGCGCGTCATGGAAATTGCGCGGTATAGGAATAATCGTGTACAGCACGCGCGCATCTTGATGCACGCGTGGCCGCAATCCGCCAGTGTACAGCAACCGTAAAGTGCCGTGTGAGTGTGTGTTCCTAAGGCACAACGATTCAGTTTTATTGCGCAATTTGAGAATCAGTACTCACTAAACTTTAGTTGGTAAATTTGTGCATAAATGATGAAACCTTTTTCATAATATTTCCCCACTTATATAAATATAAAGTCAGGAGCATGATAGAAAAATCAATGGTGTGGATTAATTTGCTCCTCAAAGTTGAGTGTGTCTTCATAATTTATACTTCATTAATTATGATATAGGAAAGTTTAAACTCTCCGAACGATATTACGTACGATCGCTTACTCATCTAGAACTAAACCACAACATGTACACACAGTGAAGGACACTCCGGAGCACAGGTAAATCCTCAAACCACACTCACAGGCGTATGTTCTAGAACGGGTTATAAGGGGCCGCTATACTTTGTTATTGTTTGCCGGTTAAGCATAAACTAGTTAAAAGATCGATTATCAGACGTCTGGTATCCTTGAATCGTAATGAACTACCGGCGGAGGTTAAGAATAATGTCGCGTCCTTTCCGCCACCCGTGCACGAGTGTGTGTCCGCGTGTTTAAGCCGTGAAGGACATGTTCACTCCCGTCCCGGGCAAGATCGCCCTTTAAACCGTGCATGCGATCAATGTGTAGGGAAAAGTGGTGTTCCAAATGAAGGCGAGAAAAAATACCATCCAACAACAGGCACCGCTTGTTTCTCTTGCGTCAATAGTAACTGCGTCTCCCGCCGTCCGCTGGGTACGATTTATTGCCTTGCATTTATTGGTGCTTGCATGCATGCCGCACCGTGCACAGTGTACTGGTAGCCAAACAACCGAACGCCAGCCGAACACCCTGGACCATGCAGGGCTTGCGTCGCATATCCCGCGACCACCCGCGACAATCACTCTGCTTATCTTCGTCTTTACCTTTTTCGAGACGAAGTAGGAAAAAATCCCCCGCCACGGTGGAAGCCTAAAGGGCTTGTTGTTGCGTGTACCGGCCGCAGATCGAACAATCTGGTGGATTGTTGTCGAGTTTGGGTTGGTGGGTGGCAAGGGTACCGAAGCACACACAGACACACACACACACGTTTCAGCTGGTGTGATCGAGAATCGCTGGCAAGCGTGTGGTGTGGCTGATTTGCGTTGCATATGCTGGGATCGGCACGTTGTGACGTTGGAGATGGCAAAAAGGAATGCCGATTTGCGGCGGTGCCGGCGACGGTGGTGGCAGCAGGGGCGACCACCGCTGCATAGCTCTCGCTGTACGATTGGTTTTGCATTCCTCGTGAGTGCTGGCGACAGAGAAATCGACGCGTGTAACACCGGTAACGGACAAGCCGGCGGCAAGTCGGAAGGGAATGGACAATAATATTTAGAGTAAAATGTGTGCAATTTGAAGGATAGTAAGCGAAGCCATTAGCGTGCATGAGGGTTGCTTTAATAGCAAGATTTTTTGCATCAGCGATACAAGGTAATATTATCAAATAAAATATTGCAATAATTATTTTTATTATAAGTTCAAAACCATCATTATCTCATTTTTAGAACTTCATTCGTACGTGTTTCTATGACAAATCTTTAACCTTTTAATGATTGACAGTTTTGTCAAACCATAAAAGAAACACAATAACTGCGTAACTGTTTAGAAACGATCCCAAAACGTCAAAAGATTGTCTCTGAAGCACTTGATGTATAAAATATTTTAATAAATCATTAAGCTGTATAGCTAATACCAATTTACATGACCCAAGCGAAAAGAGCACAGGGAACATTGTCAAGTCTTAACCCATGGATTGACATACTTTGAAGCACTCCCAGTCTGACCCTACGGTGCTTAATATGATTTAAATTCTAGCCGCTTGATGATGGATCGTAAAGCGACACAAAACTTATTCCCGGCGTCCACCGACGCCACCGCTTCATTGTTTAAAGCAGAGCACGCTTTACGATGGCGGAAGATCGTAAAACGTTAGATGGTCGATTTGAATCGGAAGGCTCACTCTCTCCGCAAGCGCTGCGTACATACAAACAGTTTGTGCAACCGGGACACTCCCGCGGGATGCCGTTTTTATGGCAAAACTCACCGAGACAAACTATATTGAATTTTGAATTTCATACGTTTCAAGCTGCCGAAGGAAAATTATCACATTCCATCGCTTTAAACAGTGCCCATTGGAAGCCGTACGCAGCATTCGAGAAAGATAGAAAAACATAAACCCCAAAGCACCTCATCCTTCTAATTCCGCACTCGCACACAAGGACGGGTATGCAAATGGCGCATTACAAAAAAAAAACCTCAACCGGGAAGCAATAAAATGCACGCAAAATAAATCGTTCCTTTGCGGGGCGCACTCGAGACTTTTATTGGCCGTGTTAGACCATTCATCAGCGACAAAACGACGGGCAGTTGTCGTTATGCAAATGACGGTCGCGCAAGCTAACCGTTTGATCAAAGGATTACTTTAATTGCGCCCCGCCAGGTTCTTATCTGGGTGCACTGCCAGAACGAAAACTGCATCCAGCGATAACGGTGGGCGAGTCGTAGAATTGTTTCTAAGTGCATGTAAATTACATTCAGGTAGTGTTACGAAAAAAAAGCAACCACAATTCCATCCAACCCGGATATGGACACTTGGAAAACCCCGGAGCGGCGAATGATGACGAGACGCGTGCGAACGGCAATAATAATCTTGCCAATAAAACTAACCCCCAATTATTGCACCGATGCTATTTTTTACCCAACACCCGCTTCTGTGGTGATCATCGCAAGGACATCGCACACACACGCACAAAAGCCACTTAAATACCATAATAGCCCCACAAAAGGTGGGTCGTAAAATTCTTCCAAATGTGGTGACAGTTTTGTTTTCGTACTTTTTGTGTTGGCTATTTGCACCCGTCGAATCTTATCAGACCACAATGGCTGAGCCTCGCAGCTCACAGCTGCCGTGATATTCGACTCATTATAGCACCACCAACGCTCGAGTGGCGATTGGGCCCCAACGGAGGGGAATGTGTGAATGAAAATAAAAACGATAAAGCCACCGTAAAGCCTTGGTCGAGCAGATTTTTGCGACTCAACGAAAAACAAGGGCCTTTTCGCGCGCCACCTGGAACGACAACGACAACGAACGACGACGCGCGTTGATACGCAATCAATGTTTGTTTGCTTTATCAACCTGTTCCCAACTGATGGATCGTAAATCACGTTCGAAACCGAAAATCACTTCGGTGTGCAGTTTCGCGTGGAGCAATCGAATGGGTTGCTGTTGCTGCTGGAGAGGAAGTGTGAAGCCGTTCGGCTGTAAAGAAATAAATTTAATTTACACCAGCTTCAACCGATACGCGTGGCTTATTTTTTCATTTCAAGATTGCTAGAAGTCACCGAGCAGGCGGCAAAATTAAGTTATGATTTTCCATAAACACACAGCTCATCGAATCGATCAATCAATCACGGCGTCAATCGGCGACTGCCGTATTTGCGAGGCAGTTGAAATTCGTTCTGGTCGAAAGACACAGCAATAATTGCACAATGACATTTAAAGATAGCGCCGAAATGGTGTGGATTTTAATTCAGCTTTATTTCGTTCGTGGAGCGGATAGCAATCAATAAACAAGCACAAAACAAACAAGCATAAAGATATGGAAAATGCTTAGATATGAACCAGGAATATAACACCGACAAGACAACAATCGACAATTCCTGAAATACGTTCAGCGCTTCAATCTCCCTTCGGGCGTCTTCAATTTTCGTTGAAATCAGGCCACCCAATTGAAATTCCGACCGTAAACATGATTTCGATTCCGACCAAACGATATTGTTGTCCCCATTCGCTTCGTGTTTGCCGTTCCCCGCAAACGCACAAATGCCACAACCTCTCAATTGTGTCACCACATCATCAATCATATCAATAATCTTCCCCCGCACAGCGTTCTGTGAAAAGTAAATCTTGTGCCGGAAGGGAAAAAAGTGTGTTAAATCAGTTTACAAAATCGATATTTGCATCGATAGACTTCAAAAGCGCCACAAAGACGTCCAGTAGAGTAGCAGGTGGGTCGTTTGAAGAAGGGCTGCAAAGTTTATCGTTCAGTTTGGGCAGTCCCTCAGCAGGGGAAGCAATAGGGGAGAACACAATATGCCCAACACCGGAAAACCACTGCCGGAACTTCTGGAAATCTGACCCACCGGCGCACCAGTGAGCGCCCACCAAAAACCCAAGATAACGGTCACTAAACTAATGATCGATTTAGGTTCCAGCAAAACACTCTACGCCTCCCAACCCACCTCCCAACCGTGGGAGCCGGTAGCAGGGAGGCAGCAACATTTGAGCGTCTCAACCTAACACGCACTAGAGGTACGTGCGGACGCACAATCTAATCATGGAAGAATATTTCCACGACCATTCATCCAAAAAGGGCAACCGAACGCGTTGCCGAGAAAATGAAATCTTAGATGTTTTCTTTAGTGCCGGTGGCCGGTCGGGTTCGCAGCAAACGGAAAGCTGTACGAAACGAAACCCCGCGGGCGACCACCACATTTTGCCAGAATTGCCCCATGAGACGTCGGGCTGTCGGTATTCTTCGGATCCGGTGTGGGAATCTTATCGGTGTACATTTCTTGACCAGAGAAACGGAGCCGATACCGAGAAAGGGACCGTTTTACTCGGTAGCATTTTGTTTTTATTACGTTAGAAGGACGGTTTTGCGTAGGAAAAATCTCAACAATAGTAGACAAACACTAGGAAGTACTACAGATTCTTGAGAAACTGTTGAAAATTAGATTATCTATTTCCTCTTTAAAAGGGTTTGATATAGGGGATGGAATTTTCAAGCATTCGATACTTGCTTATGTTGAAAAAGATGATGTTTTTTTTATTGAAAACAATAAAATAAAATATGACAGTCTCGTACGAATAAAAAATGGCATTCTAGCGTATTAATACACAAGTGAAACGTTCTCTAAACATTTATCAATATCGTTTATTAATGTCTAAAAATTCCACCAACATGTTTCCGTTTTTATTTTATCTCAAATATTCATCCTGTCCCATAGGAACTCGTTTGGAAGGGTCACACAATTAAGTTATCTGTGCAGACGCGTAAAAACTTTCCTCGATAACGCAGGGAACCCGGTTAATTACCACGCATTGAAATAAACGAACCAAAAAATTAAAAAAAAAAACACCCGGTACCCGGCCTAGTGAGCAGAACGAAGAAAAACATCATTTAAATAAACAAAAGCCGCAACAAAAAAAAAACACACACACATAAAACCACAACCCCACCGTACCGAAACAATCGTCCAATCTTATCGGCACATTTTAGCGCATATGTTCCCTCGCTACCACGCGAAATCGTAATCTCGCGAGAATTTGGGTTTTGTGTCAGTTGGAGATTTTAATTTACGCTCACTTTCCCAGCTCCTCAGGGGAACCGTCCATGAGCCGCGGCTTTCGATGAGCGGTGTTATTAAACATCAAAAGCGTTCATGTGTGCCTGAAGCACCCGAAAACATGCGGTGCACTCGTTTGCGTCGCGCTCTCTTATCAGCGCTCGAAGTTTGAAAGTTCCCGATAGCAGCGCGACCGAAGGCGGCAAACGGTCCCCGACAGAAGTCAAACAACGAACCAGCGCTGGTTTGATAATGCTGGTGGCGGCACACGCTTTGGCGGCTTTGTGAAACAAAAGTGAAATTAAATGCCCTACCCAAAGCGGGTCAAGTGCGACAAAGACGGTTTCTTGGAAGTATTAAAAACGGGTGTCTCTAAACACGCCTGCAGAACTGTGCAACGAAAGAGCAACGAAACTTAACGCGCGCGCACCTTAACGTATGCAGCGATGGGCGTTTGAAATTGAGGATAAAATGTGTAATAGCTGGTGATTATAGCTTTGACGCCTAATTGATAAAGTACACCCTTTTTCCGAAACCACGCATACACACATGTCGCACGGCATATCAATTTTCGGACGGAAACGAGCGTACTTGGTCATTTTCTTCCTCGCGTTGTGGTGCAACACAGCACTGAGCGCGGCAGTAATTTGGGCTCGGTGAAACAAAACGCATTCTCCATTAGTGTCGCCATCTGATCGGAAGTGATCCGAAAGCGGTGCGTCGAAAGAAAAGCAGCCACACAGAAACCACTTTGATGCACCACGTATCGTCGTCAGCGTCCTTCTGTCGGTTCGTTTCGACGTCGGGAAAAGTATGTTAGAGAATGGAATCATTTTAATAAGCCCGCTCCCTCTGCCACGATACGATCAACGCCGTGCGGCGCTCTGCGGTGTCTTCAGGGAGACATCGAAACCGATCACGCATCACCGGAAGCGACCGACATAAGCGTCGCCGTATGCCAGCTGGTCCCGAGGGCTGGTGGGCAGATGGAAATTGAGTGGAATGCTCGTGGTAGGCACAAGAAACGACGGGTGGAAAAGACGGGAGGCAGAATGAACGATGGCAGCAATCGATACACGCAGCGTGATCCCGCAGCGATCATTATTTCGAGGGTGAGGTGAACCCTTGCACAAGATCGGACGAATTTGATATTTGCCCCGTGCCGTCCCGAACGCAAACGCGTTTCATCGTGCATCCGAGCAGGTTGTATCGGTTACGGGCGATCGTATGCATCTCTCCTGGCTGGCGTCTTCTTTAAGGGGTTGCGGTTAGGTTTTCTTTTCTCGCTTTAATCTTTTTTTTCCTGTATATGTGAGTGAACACACGCCATCATTACCAACAGCGGACGAGCGGTCTTTCCCCCGGTCACTAAACTGCTACCCGTAGATTGCCCAAATTAAAGCCTCCATAATAGAGGTATAAGGTGGTGCATAAATCTACCTACAAGCTTTTAATAATAATACACCCAAAATAAAAAAAAAACATCCTGAAGCATGTGCGGAAAGAATGGGCGGTGCCCCGCTTGTGCCACACAGACACACAAACATAATCGGCGTATCGACATTATCGAACAGCTGTCAAACGGATGCCAACCGCCGGCCGGGACGATCAATTAGCAAAGTGCAATTTTGGGGAAGGCCCCCGCTCGGTGAGAATGCATTCTGGCAGAATTCAATTCGACCACAGACCACAGCGGTAGAGTATTCCATACGCGCAGGAAAGCATTAAGTGGTGGTGGTGAAAGAACGAATTTATATTCCGTATAACGAGCATTTGTCGTCGTTTAGACTACAAACGGCACTGACAAGGAATGCATTAATTTTGTCGAAAACTTATGGGCGATGCCGATCAGTGGAGATGGAATGCGAAAAAAGT